>VZTI01001293.1:336426-439763 GCA_013397865.1 Struthidea cinerea | reverse complement strand
TTTTTTTTTTTTTTTTGGAAAAGCTAGTGAAAAATTCAATCTAGACTTTTAAAAAGCCCATTATTTTCTTAAATCAGCCCAAAGGAAATCTTGCTATCTCAAAAGTAACACATTTTTTCCCCTGGAGGCAATACTTATTAATAACCTATGCTGAAATTCAGACCTGGAAATAGCTTTTGTGTTCCCATGAAAAAAAGAAGTGCATTATATATTTCATGTTACATGTGCTCTTCAAACATCATTTTCAGGTTAATCAGTACTAAAGGAGAATCCTTGCAAAGCTTAAACCTTTAAGGTTTTACCAGGTGAGTGGCTCTTCACTAGTCAGGCAACCTGTTTGGATCAGTCATCAGCATAAAAATATTTGAGGATGGAGAGAGGTTCACCGTTTTTGTGTTTCTTTATAGCTGGGTTTGGGGTTTTTTTGTTCTCTCATTCCTTTGCTAACAGCTCCCTTCTACAGTATGTACCTGATAACTGGGGATGAATTGAGCAAATCTTGACATGGTCTCATACTTCAGAATGTTAAATAGTCTGTTTAATTACAAAGAGACCTGCATTTGTTAACAGAGTAATAAAATGCACAAGTACAGAACCAGTCCCCAAGTGGGAGACCACATGGGCCCAGGAATGCTTAGTCTGCATGAACATTTAGCAGTTTATATGTGTATGTATAATTTGCATAAATTATATAGAGGCTGAAGTTGACACAAGACCCTTGTGAGAAATGATTTTAGTATTAAATTTTCTTTCTCTTTAATGAAACATAAGAGATGGGAAGCCAGGCCTTTCTTTTGTGCCTTATTTAAACAGATTTCCATTCTGAATCTATGTAGAAAGAAGGCTGAGAAAATTTTCATTAATATCAGAGGAACTCATATGGACCATGTATTATCAAATAAGACTAGTGAGTGCTGCTGCAAGCCGTTATATCTACAGGTAATTCTGCTGCTGTCACATTGGTTCTATGGCCCATATGGTTATGTGGGCCACAGTGTAGTGCACACTAACAGAAATGAAGGCCTACACAGGAGATGACTTCCCCCGTGGAGCATCCAAGTGTGCCCTTGTGGGTCAGGGAGTCAAAGAGCACATGGTGTATGTTTGACCTCTTGGAAACCCTTGTTCCCTTTGTCACACTTGCTTGGACTTGCTCATATGTTTCTTATATTACTCCACATCTTTTGAGGGTTTCCCAGCTAGTTAGACTCTAAACCCATCAGCATAGGAAATGTGTAATTGTCATAAAAGACCTCTGGATTACTGTAAAGGCCAGAACTGGATGATTGACAGGAAAACTTTGAGCTGAGAGAGGTAATTTTAAACCAGACTTCATGTTTTACAGTATATATAGAAGAAACAAAAGCAATTTGAGCACTAGAAATGTAACTGAAACCTGGTGTTTTTCTGAACTTTAATTATCATTTCGATATGGCACTGTCACTGCTAAGTACCGAGAACGGCGAGTAACGACACAATCCGAGTCCAGGAAGAAAGTATTTAATTAATTATAATTTGGTTTATATAACTTGGTTCCCAAAGATAACAGGAGGTTATTGGATCTTGGACCAGCCACCCCCTGTCCCATTGGCCAAAGCTCACAACACCTACTTCAAAATACTATTTCCCTGTGTACAATAACAACTCTGAAAACCAGATCCCAGGTGCACAGATAAAAACCCAGTTTACAAAAAACCCATAGCAGTGTTTATCACAGCTTTCATGAGAACCACAGAGCTCTCACAGAATGCTGCAGAAAGCTGAAAAATTTCTCTACCAGAGCTTTTCAGCATCTACATGGCACAATAGACTTTTAACTTACCATTCTTTTTTCCTGAGGGAAGCAAATTACTATAGTCAAATGATAAAACACTCAGAACAAGCTTATGAATAAAAACCCTGAAATGTATTTGTGTCTGTACTCCTGGGCCATTCCCATGATATGGTTATGACCTAGCTTTGACAGGTATACTACAAATGATCTTATGCTGTCAGATGAATTCTGAGTAGAAATATAGCCAGACCCCAGGAGAAAAGAAAAGAAAACATATTTTTTTGTCAGGAAATTATATTATGTTTGCATTCATTCTGTTGATTTCCTTTGCTAGAACACTTCACATATATTGCCATGGACACAGATGTTGTCTTATACTTGTTCCTGCTCCACACAGAAAGCAGAGATGGCAGCTCATGGTAGGCCTGTGTAAGGCAAGCCTTACTTAAACTGTTTAATGTAATGTTATAGAAGGTAGCCAGGACTTTTTTAGATGAATCATGCAGAAGTATGATCCTGAATGAATACGAGATAGCAATGCAAGAAACTCAGCTACTTCTCATCACGCTTGAGCTCCAAACCCTTCACCAGCTCTGCTGCCCTTCTCTGGACCGGCTCCAGCGCCTGTGTCTTTCTTATAGTGAAGGGTCCAGATCTGAGCATGGGATTTGAGGTGTGGCCTCACCAGTGCTGAGTACAGGGGGACAATCCCTGCCCTGGTCCTGCTGGCCACACTGTTGCTGGCACAGGCCAGGATGCCATTGGCCTTCTTGACCACCTGGGCACACCCTGGTTCATGTTCAGCTGCTGCCACCAGCACCCCCAGGTCCTTTTCCTGTCACTCTGCGTGTAGCACTTCCTGGAGTTGTTGTGACTGATGAAGAGTTACCTGGCAATTGGTCTTGTTGAAGTTCACACCATTGGCCTCAGCGCATCAATCCAGATTGTCCAGATACCTTTGCAGAGCTTTCATACCCTCCAGTGGGGCAAAACTCCCATCCAGCCTGGTGTCATCCACAAACTGAGGGTGTACTCGATCCCCTTGTGCAGATCAATTATGAAGACATTAAGCAGGACTGGCCCCAGTACTGAGCCCTGGGGAACACCACTGATGACGTCCCACCAGCTGGATGTAACTCCATCCATCACTGCTCTCTGGGCCTGGCCATACAACTGGTTTTTTATCCAGTGAACAGTGCACCCATCCAGGCCTTAAGCAGACAGCTTCTCCAGAAAAATGCTGTGGGAAATGGTGTCAGAAATTTTGCTGAAGTCCAAGTAGACAACATCCATGGCTTTTCCTGTATCCACTAAGTGGGACACTTTGTTACAGAAGCAGATCGAGTTAGAGAAGCAGGCCCTGCCTGTAACAAACCCACGCTGGCTGAGCCTGATCCTGTACATGCCTTATGATGACACTCGACATAATCTGCTGCATGACCTTCCTTGGCACCAAGGGCCTGCTTAGAGGGCCATAGTTCCCTGAGTACTCCTTATGGCCCTTCTTATAGGTGGGCCACTGTCACATTTGTCAGCCTTCAGTCTACTGGGACCTCCATGGTTACCCAAAACTGCCAAAAATTGATGGAAAATGACTTGCTAAGCACTTCCACCAGCTCCCTTTGAGTGGATCCCATCCATCCCTGTAAGGCTTGTGCAGGCCTTAGTGGTGTAGCAGATTGTTGACCATTTCCCCTTGGATTTTTATTAGGGTTTCATTCTGCACCTTATCTCTGTCTTCCAGCCATGGAGTCTGGGTACTTGGAGAACAGCTGATCTTGCTATTAACAAGAAGTACCTCAGTCTTTTCCTCACCCTTGGCTGTTATGTTTCCCCCCACACCCATTAAGGGAAGGTGATCCTTCTTAGCCCTTGTTTTATTGCTTCTGTATTTATACAAATGTTTTTATTGTCTTTCATGTCAGTAGCCAGATTAAGTTCTAGTTGGGAATTGCCCTTCTAATTTTCTTCCTGGCTAACCTCATGACATTCTTGTGGTCCTTCTGAACTGCCTGCCCCTTCTTCCAAAGATCATAAACTGCCTTTTTTTCCTGAGTTGCAGCCAAGACACTGTTCAGCCAGGATGATCTTTTTCCCCAACATCTTGTCTTTTGGCACATGGGGACAGCCTGCTCCTTTGCCTTTAGGATTTCCTTCTTGAAGAATGTCCATCCTTCCTGGGCATCTTTGACCTTCAGTACTGTCTCCCAAGGGACTCTGTCAGTCAGTGTCTGTTCTCTTCAATTCAAAGATACCATATCAGTTCTCCTGATACCATACCCTACCCTACCCTACCCTACCATACGCTCCTTCTCAGAGTCAAAAATTCATTTCATGATTGCTGTGTCCAAGATAGCCTCCGATCATCACATCACCCACCACTCTGTAACTGTTCACGAACAACAGGTCCAGTGTGGCACATTCCTTGGTTGGCTCCCTCACCAGCTGTGCCAGGGCATTATCTTCCACGCACTCCAGGAACCTCCTAAGCTGTTTTGTCACTATGGTGTTGCATTTCCAGCAGACATCCGTTGATTTGAAGTTCCCCATAAGAACAAGGGTCAGTGATTGGGAGACTACTCCCAGCTGCTTGCAGAATATTTCATCTGCTTCTTAATCGTGGCTCGGTGGTCTATAACAGACTCTCACCAGGTTATCTGCTGTGTTTTTGGCCTTCCCCCTGATTTTTACCCATAAACACTGAAACCTACTGTGACCATCATTAAGCTCAAGATAATCAAAACACTTCCTAACTTGCAGGGCCACCCAAAAACCTCTCCTTCCTTGCCTATCCCTTCTGAAGTGTTTGTAGCCATCCATTGCAGCATTCCAGTTGTGCAAGTTGATTTTAAGGCAATCTGTAGGACTTGTTGCCTTTTTCTCTATTGACCCTCAAGGCATCTGAGAACTAGACTAATTACTGATTTCTAGTAGCACTTGAGGTGGTATTGCAAAAACTTGAGAGATGTCAGAAACAGCCGTGTTCACCCTTATGGATGAGGGTAGAAGTCTGACTAGGCAGCTTCTTTATATTTAGCAAATCCCTTTGGCTGGTCTTGTAGAAAATCTGTTATGCATTTTTGTGTCAGTTGATAAGCACTGTGTGGTACAAAAGGAGATCAAAAAAGACAGGCATGAATAAAATCAGACATGCTAGGAGGTAAGAGAGGGAAGTGAAATAACTTTCCTTTTCATCTTTCACTTGTCCTTAAGTTGTCGCTGGATAAATACCTGATATGATTGGATTTGTCTTCAGCAGCAGAAGAGAACACAAACTAGAAGGTAAAGTTTGTGGACCAAAGAAGGGTGCAAATCTGGGTGCTGATTTGCGCATACACTTAGAGAAATAAGCACCTGTGAGAGTTAAAAGGTAATGTTTAAAAATAATTAGCACCTTCACAAACATTTTTCCTAAAAATGCATTTTTCCTAAAAATGCATTTTTCAACATTAACCTAAGGCACAATAAAAAGCTAATACATGGGATGAATAGGTATGAAATAAAGAGATTGTCTTCTGAAATTTTTGTAATAACTTTAGTATCAGTAAATTTCTACTACTACATGGTTGGGTCTACTTCTGAACTTCTTATTCAGGTGACTCATTCCAGGGTCGTAGAGATTTGGCTGGATCCTGTCCTTCAAAGGTTTAAACACTTTCTTGTATTTTCATGTTTGGGGGGTTTTTTACAGAGATGTAAAAAATAGCTCTTTAAAGTGTGCAGTTTTTTAAACTTGCCCTCTGTCTTCCAGTTTGTCTTCTTAGTCTGATTTTGTTAGAAGAGCTTGAATGAAATGGTTAAAAAGGATGTCCACATCAGCAGGTTCTTGGAGCTAAATTAGTAGAATTAGACCAAGGCCTTTAATTTAACTTGGCTTTAAGCATTCTTCTGAAATACTGTTTCTTCTTTAAACTGTTTGCAACAGCTCTTAGTCCATCTGGTAGCATAACCAGAGAGTTTATGCTGGGACCACTGCTGTACACATACGTTGCAGAACTCAGTCCACAGGGTCTGTTTAGTTACTGAAGACATTCTCAAGCAGAATTTTTTAGGCCTCTTGCTAAGTGCATGCTAAACACAGGATGTGAACCCACTGTTGCTGTGCCAGTTTACATTAGATGGAATCTGTGCCATGAGGGTAATTTCCATATAACTTGCAAAGGCATATAGAGGTATATGAGAGAGGATGAATAATTTATATCTGAATTCACAATATTAGACCAAGAACCAATTCACAGTTAACTTACTCTTGAAGTCACAGGAAAATTCACATTGTGGTGCACAGTGAATATATTAATTCATTTAAAATCTGTCAACACTAAGTTTCTTTGGGATTTCTGATGAGCAAGTTAAAATACTTTTGGCAGTGTGAAAAATACTTATTTTTATCTTGTAAGACACATGTTCTAGACAGCTGTTTCTAATTAATCCAGTGAGTTTGTCCACTTCACTGAAGTCAGTGAAGAAAAGGTCTGTAGTCTAAAGGCCAGTGGGATCTGCCTTTATTCTGTAACTTGGGACATTTCTTTGGTTTCCAGCATGTGATAGATGGTGCATGAGAAACGTACACAGTCAAATTGTTTCTGTACAAATATTGAAGGAGGAGATTCTGCGCCTCTACTCTGCTCTGGTGAGATCCCACATGGAGTACTGCATCCAGATCTGAGGTCCTAGGTACAAGAAAGGCATTTCTTGGCAATTTTTATTGGAACAGCCTCTTGGAAGCAAGTCCAGAGGAGACCATCAAGATGACCAGAGAGATGGAGCACCTCTCCTGTGAGGAAGGGTTGAGAGATTTGGGTTTGTTCAGCTTGGAAAGAGAAGGCTTCAGGGTGACCTAATTGAGGCCTCCCAGTACCTGCAAGAAAGATGGAGAGGGACTTTCACAAGAGCATGGGGAATTCAAGAGCACAAGGCAATGGGGAATGGCTTCAAACTAAAAGAGAGTAGGTTTAGATTAAATATTGGAGGTGTTCAAGCCTAGGCTGGATGGAGCCCTGAGCACCTGGTCTAGCGAGAGGTGTCCCTGCCCATGGCAGAGGGACTGGGGAGAGGTGATCCCTAAGGTCCCTTCCTACCCAAACCATTCTATGATTCTATAATCTTACATTCTTCTATGATTCTATAATTTTATATTCTTCTATGATTCTATAATCTTATATTCTTCTGTGATTCTATAATCTTGCCTTCTGCAGTACTTCCGTTATTTTTATTGCAAATCATGTACAATAGCTATAACTGGAACAAAGATCCAGTTGCATAGCAAGTTATAAAATGCAAGTATTTCCTAAACATTCATTAAACAATTTTACAAACAGAACTGTAAACAGTAAACAGACATTTGCCTTATTTGAAGTGAAGCTGTTTGACAACTTTTTTCACAGCACCCAGAAAATTATGACAAAAACTAGCAAATATATTAGCCAGGGAGATTCCAAGTGGGCAGAAAACAAACTGCTTCTGGATAGGAATTAATTTGTGACTCACAAACTATTCTGCAAGATGTTAAGAGATGCTTTGTGGACAGGACCTTGATTTTGTGTCTAGCTGAGTCATCACAGTTCCAAGTGCATCCAGATATCTTTGTAAGACATCTGTAAAGAGATGCGATGAGTCCCTGCAGGATCTAGCCATCCTTTGAACTTTTCCCATCAAGGACTAGGAGGTAAAATAGTAACCTTGATTCTGCCACTTTCTGCAAAGATCATTTATCTAGCACCGTGTCAGCTCTGAAGAGGAAAAAAAAGGGAGTGAGTCAAGGGAAGAATTAATGCCAAGCTATTTGTACTAAGGGTGTGCTGAAGAACGCAGAGGTCCATTAAGAAGCAAAGTACTCTTGCTATTAGCTTGAGAGGTCTGATGTCACAGCCACAGGATCAGTGCAGCCAGTTCAAATCCCAGTGCTGCCTCACTGCCGTGCTCACCAGGGAATTTTTTTGCCAGAAATGTTCTTTAGTATTCAGACGTGGTATGTGTCATTTAGAGGTGCAGCAGGGCATGGGTGACAGTGCTGCCTGGAAGTAGGGGAGAATGAAAGGATTAACTGTTAGACACTTGAGACAGTTACAGGGTGTTCTGTCTGACTTTCCTGCCTTTCCTATTTCCTGCCAGAACCTGGACTTACAACTGCCTGCAGTTTCTCCTTTACACCTAACACTAGCCTCCTAAGCAAGTTTTCAAATTGTGGATCTATGCAAGTGAGAAATGACCTAAAGGATATGGCAATAGGGCTGAGATAAGTATTAGCCTGCGAATCACAAATCAAACTTCCAGGCAGGAAATGCCGACTTCTGTAGAATGTAGAAGAGCAGCGTAAGATATTGGGGGGAAGAAAATTGAAAGAGTTACTTAGCCTCAATTTCTTCTCTATTACACTATTTTTGGAATTGTATTTTGAAGTATTTAAGCTAGGCTTTAGTCACATAGGTGATTACCTATTGAAAACTAGGTTACCAGCAGCTGTAGCAGTTTTTAAATTACAGTTTTTGACAGATAAGTACTGTTGGTCTCACCTGATATGGTACTCAGCATTAGGGACTCTGCAGTCTTACCAAGTTTTCAGTCTTTCAGTATTCCAGCAGCTGATTCAGATTAAAAAGAGGCATCAGTTTTCTCTGTAGAACTTCGGTTTGTTTTGTAGTTCATCGCTTCCATTGATTCTGTTTGAAATGCAAATAATGACAGAAACATAGGCTAGCAGCGGCAGCTGTGAGACACTCACTCCAAATGTAAATGTGGCACACAGTGGGACTAGCCCCCTGTCCTTGTGGCCTGAAGGGTTTTTGTCAGGAATAAAGCAAGCAAGTGCTCCCAGGAGCTCAGGAAGTGAGCTGGAAGGCACACTTGAGGGAAAACAAAAGTATAATTTTGGCCTTTTTTACTAAAAATAAAGATTGCAAAGCTGCTAAAAGGTTTTAGCTACACATATTTTAGTTGAAAATGCCCTTTCAATAGAATTCACATGTTGCCAAATGTCTAATTTTTCTTTATGTGCAGGATTTTCCGATACAAGCAAACATGTAAAATCTTACCTCCTTTTTGCTGCCCCCACAATTTCCAAATTGAAATGGTGTAAAAAATTAATTCCATTTAAAAGTTTTTACCAGAAAAGCATTGTTTTCCATCTAATGTAAGACTGGCTTTATCAGGGACATTTCCACAAAGGTCTCCTTTCCCTCAGTGTATTCCGGAGTGGGGTAAAAGGAGGAAGGTCTCCACAGCTGAGGCGTGAGCACTTACCCTGGCCATAAGTAGTAGCGAAGCTGTGGCCTCATGTACTGATACTGCCCATGTCCACTCCTCTGGGGGCCTTGCAGACAGAGAACGTCCCAGACGTGTCCTTTGCCTCAACGCACCTAATACATGCTGGGCTCGTGGGCCGCACAAGCTGCTTTTGTGTTACTTGTTTATATTGCCTGTTTGTGTCAGTTCACTTACTTCTCGTGTGAGCTCTTGCCCCTGAAAATTACAATTTGGACAGAAAGGAGACAAGGACCAAGAAGAGAAAGGAATGAGCAAGGAGATGAGGGCAGTTTTGTAATTAATCAGCACAAACATATTCAATATTTTGTGATGCTGGTGGTGCAAAGGAAATAAAATTCCATGATATAAAGTGGGGCGGGACACCTCATCCTCATTGTAAGGTCAGAGAGCCAAACCTTCCCAGGGGATCTGGTTTCTTACTGCTTTCCTATTTCCTTCCAAGTCACCAGAAGCTGTGTGTATCCAGCAGTGGATTTTGCCCAGTGAAGACAGATCCTTGCAAGCGCTCAGACTGCACCTCAGTGGTGCAATTTGTCTGACTGGTGTTCACATCTTGGGTTTACAAACAGGAAAGATGCAAACACTGGAATTAAATTGTTCAGAGCCAGAATTAAGATCTTTTGTGATTCAGAAGGGTTTAAATTTACTGCCATACAAACTGTGGAGATGTACTGCAATCCATAATTTAAATTTAAATGAAGCTATTGTTTACTACATTATCTGATAGTGAGGTAAGAAATTAATGTTTTTCTTGGAGATTAAAATAGCAGAAAGAAGGGCATTCTATGTATGTAAGTATGCATATAGATGAAGAATGGCATATACAGTAAGTCTGATAATAGTGAGGTGGTAAGTACCCAGATATTTGGAATGGATAGGAAAAATGTGGGCATATTAGTGTTGGCATAGATCAACATTTAAAGAAATGAGAGTGAAGCACTATCTCATAGGTATGTTAATACCTAGGAACATTAATACATGGAAGTCAATGAGGGGAAAGAGAACTGTATCAGTGTAATTAAAACTTAAGGTCAGCCCTACTAATTGATTTTATGCTCATGAATATATCCTTCTCACACACTTAGTGTGCATATGCAATTTGTGTGGCTTGAAAACTGACATATGCTCTGAAGATATAAATGAGCTCTTGATATTTTAAGAACTCATCTGACTCAGTTAAATATTGTAAGGTGTTTCTGAGAGTTTCTTGCATTAAATGAAATATTGCAGTGCCAGTTGAATTCTCAGCATCCCTAAGTAAATGAAAGCAATTAATAGAATTCAAATGAGAGTTGCATGGGATGTTTTATAAATATTTTGAAATAAGAGTAAGCATACTGTGTCTTGATGATATAAAATATAGGTCCCCATGCTTTAACTTCGGTGAACAGCAGGGGTTTGTTTACAGTTGCAGATCAAGATCTAATACCCATGAACAGCAAATAGATTAAATCTATAAACAATGAGAGCTATGCTGAAGAACGCCTGGTTTTGTTTAATAACAATCAGTCTGAGGACAGTTTGCAAATAAGTGTGCCAATTTTCTGGAGATTCTTTCATATTATTTTTTCATTCATTGGCATAGAAAAGAGGAACCTTTCCCTCAATTGTAAATATCATTGTGAGGGTTTTATTGATGAACTAATCAAATGTTATCAATATGTCGGGGTCTAATACTCATACCGGACAGTATATTTACTTAGAATTTGATTGGACTCTACCCCATGCTTCATTGTCCTTTAAATTAAAAACAAAAGCACAGGCACTCTCTCACATTATTTGGAGAAAACAGGCCAAAGAAGACCTGTTGGAAATCCAGCGATCTTGCTGAAACCCTCAAAGTGTGAACTAAGAGATGCTAGGGAGGGGGTCAGAGACATTGTTTTGAAATCTAAATCTGATTTATTCCTACCCTGTTAGTGATTTCCTAAAGCACTGGAAAGCTTGGGTCTGACCCACCAGGTTTTTCCTGGCAGTGATGGGGCAGTAAATTCACCTCAGCAAATCTGCCAATTGTCACAGAGGGTGGGTCCCAAAACTGGGATGGAACCTCCCCATGGATTCCCGACGTGAACTATCCTGAGACAGTACCAAGGCCCTCTCTTGTCTGGGTCGTACCTGCTCCTGTTAAGGGTGATCTTAATGTGTTTCTAAAATCCACATGCCTTGCAGGTGAGTAAATAGGTCTTCTTCTGGTTCTCTCCTTTAACTGGTGTTTACAAGCAGCTTTAGGATAAGCACTGAATGTTTCCAGCACTGTAGTCCTAGTGAAAGGATAAGCATACACGTATTTTCATTTTTTCTTTCTTAGCTATGTGCAGAGAAGATATAAGCCTCTTTACGGAAATATACAATCTCTTGCCCCATGCCAACCAGCAGTCATATTCAGTTTTAACTTTAGCATTCATAAAAAATGAATGAAAATTTGCCCAGTAACCTATTAAAAATTAGGTAGCAGCATATGGGATTTAGCCACATGGCTAGGCTTGTGTGGGGAAAGCCACTGTAATCAATGGCTCTTTTTATAATCACCAGGGATTTATTTTTTCCAGGTGTTTAAAAATCAGCTTTTTCAGTGCCAGTTCTTTTTCAAATGAGGAAGGTATAGGTTATCCGGGTTGGGTGAGGTTTTCATCAGCCTAGGTAGGACTGTGTAGTAGTGAGGGGAGTGGGATATGGAATGGGATATGGCACACTGTGAGCTAGAGGTTGAATGACAGTCATTTTATGTACCGGCTGGAAAAAAAACCCCAAAACCTGAATAAAAACCTGTGCACTGACTGTACTTTGAAGAAGAGGTCTCCAGAAATGACCCTTAGGTTGGGAAATGCAGGCGGTACAGAATACTCAGAGAACACAGTGCGACCTCACCCTTTGAGCAAAGGCCATGTTTCCTTGCTCCCTGCCACCTGTGCAGATCTAGTGCATGCTCTTCACTGTAAGACAGATACGGCTTGAGGCACATTCATTCTGAATTTGTACAGTGCTTGCCTGCCCTAGTGCTACTTTTAAACTTTACTTCCTTCATTTGCTGTGTACACATCTGTTCTTGGACAGCACACAATGCTACACCATCGTATCTGAATCCGGAAGATGTTTTTCTCTTGCTTTTTCTAGAGGTCTCCTTCAAAGTATGTTGAAATGGACCTCCTTTTGTGTGTGCCTATTACAACTTCTAAGTATCCTCACGGAGTCTTGCCAAATGCTACAAAATGCCCACTTTAAACTCCGCAGAATTTTTGAGGGGAAATTCTGCAGGAATTTTTGAGACTTAGATCATAATGTAGATGTTGTTTATTGATAGATAATTTATACTTAAAATTTTTCCACGAAACTACTGTTTATTTATAAAATTTACCACATTCCCTCATTCTCAACTATGTGAGAACTGAGGGTTTTTTCCATGTTATCTGGATTTTCTCCTTTAAGAGACTCCCAAGGCCTGTTCTTTTTTCTGGCTCTTGTGTTCCCCAATTTTTTTATCAGGGGAAACATAACATTACAATAACTTCAACAATATGACCCTTGGAGGTACAGGTAAGAACCTCCAGACTTCAGGACTCCAGGAACATGTTTCTAGTTGCAGTCTGTGCACAGAGGCAGAGGCAAAGGCAAAGCCAGGAGCTTGCTGGCGAGAGGGGCCAAAAACTGTTCTAAATCCTCTGATTTAAATAGAACCTTTATATCTCTAGTATCCATTCTGTATTGCTCAAGAGCTACCACTTAAATAAATTGTCAGTGTCCTTACGAAATCCCTAGATGGGATATGGGTACAAGACATCTTTTAAAATGCATTAAATGAAAGAACTGTATTTTAATTGCAGTGCTCATTGCTGTATCAGCACATCAGCTCTATTAAAAATATTCTCCCAACACATTTATGGATTTCAGTTTTGACACTTAGAAATGTGTCATCTTTGCAATCCTTTGCTGGAGGCTACTTGGCATCAGTTGCCAGATGTAATTAGAAAGATTAAATTTATTTAAAAGGTTGGTGGTCACCATTCTTTGTGCTTTTACCCTAAAGCATCCCAAAAGGATGCAAGCCGGAGGAATTAATTGTAGTACAGAACCTAGCATGAACAAGTTTCTTTTTTAAGTTTTCTAGGTTTCAGATACAGAAACAGGAGTTGCCAGGGGTGATTTTTTTTCACAGCATGATGTGTCATCTGTATGATGAAACCAGCTTTAATTATTCAGTTGGTGCCTGCAAACGGTTGCTTAGTGATTGTGTCCTTTCTGTTCAAATCTGCAGTAAAACCCACTTGTGTGCTAGGTCACTAGCTGTTTTAAGTCAGCATGACCCTGCTGATTTAATTGGCATACACAAGAAAACCTAGTTAAAGATACCTTTGTAAATTTAATACTTATCTTCTGTAATACTTAGAGACAAGACAATGCTGACTGATAAAAGAGACATCTCATGTGCTTTTCAGTATACTAGTTTATCTTTTGCAGATGTCTTTATTTTCACTGACGGCTCTCCTGAAGAATACTTAAAATCAGCCCTGCAGCAATTTTACTTTTGGAAAGGACTAAGTGAAGCTGATCATATAATCATTTGATAACTCAAGAAGACAAGCCTATGTGAAGTTTGCCCTGGAAAGCATCACAATATATTAATTCCTAACTAAACATCTTTGTATTTGAACCCATGATTCTTTAAAAAAAACCCACTTTTTTCACAAAGCTCTATCGTTCACTTAAAAATATTAAAACTGAAAATAAAAACACATGTTCTTCTCAGTGGGAGAGAAAGTGTCAGGAGAATAGATCCATAGCAGCTTACAGATTAGTCTCTCAAGAAGAGCCTGGTCTGTGTATGTGTTGTGGAAGGAGCTTTCTAGTTACAGGACACCAGGTGGTTACCTATAGTTGATCTGAGAAGCAAACACTGCCACAAATGCTATTAGTAGTGTGTAATGAGATTAACTCCCCAGAGTATTTGCAATATCCTTGAGGTTTTTTTCACTGAAGCAGCACAGGGCTGATAGCACCCCTTAGACAATGAAAGAGTTTAATCTTTCATTGTTGTATGCACATAACTCTCATCAGCATTAATAGGAGTTAAGCACGCAAAAAAAGGGAAGAATAAAGCTTGGAAGTTTAAGCAGTCATAGTATGCTAGAGGTTTCCAAGAGTTTCACAAAGGACCAGGCCAAATTGTATGACTATTCCTACTGGGTGATGTTAAGTATTTTCAGAGATAAGGGTGATTAGTGGTTCCAAAATTACAATGAAGATTTAGTGAAAGATAAGACGACATAGCTGCAAGAGACAGAACATAAGGCAGAGCTCATATTTAATTAAGTGTTTTGCTTTCTGTGACAGGGCAAGATTTTGCTTTCTGTCATTTTAAAATAACTAGTTTTGATATGTGCTGAGCATTGTGGTGGGCTTTCTGGGAGTTTGGTGGATCTTAATCCAGTTAGAGAGGACAGAGTTGTCCACAGTAGTTCTTGCATATGCAGGAGTAAACTGTTGGACCAGGTATGAGTTCTGTTTCCTCCTGTAAAAGCTGTGGCTGCTTAAGCAAAAAGGATCCCCCATTACAGGTCTACAAGAGTAGTCGTCTCCTCCTCAGCTCAGAGGCTGCCTGAACTATTTCTGGGGGCACCTGCTTCTTTGTGAGAAGAAGATGTAACAAGTTAAACACTTGAAGATTAAAATAGGTGTTTCCAGAATTAGATCTGTTCCTCACTCATCCTCCTGTACAGAAGTTGGTGTAGGGAGAGGATACAGGGCCAGTAAAGAAGTAAAATCATCCAAGCTGATGCTTGACTGGCCTCTGGAATCTGTCCACTTTGGCATTTAGAGGGCCAGTTTTTGCTGTCACACTTGCTGGTTCATTGATTTCTGGTTTCCAGGTCCTCTGACTTCTGTTGGTGGGTATAATTTCCTTGTATCAGTGGTTATGAGCTCTTACTATTTGTTGTTCATGCATTGGTTTTTGTTACTACTGTTTAAGCCACTGATAGGGGTAATTGCTTTGTGACATTTTAGAGGTATTAAAAGGTAATACTTATTATTTAGGTATTAAAAGACATTCCCTGTGCAAGATAATGTTTGAATATGGTTTGGTATTTCCTGAAGATATGTGCTGGGTTTTCCCCCCTCTCCGTGTTTTTGATAACCTAATTAGAGGATACTATTGTCTTCTTCTGCCTTGTAATATAGTTCTATTGGTTGTACTTAAGCACATCATCCGAAAATTAAAGGGCAAAGACTGGAGGGACTACTTTATGGCTTGTTTTAATTCCAGAAATGAAACCCAAAAGAATGTTCCCTTTGTGCTGAAACAGGTGTGCCTTCTCATTTTCTTCTCTGTAAAACCTAGACTTAATTAATAGTACTTGCCTGTATTGTACACAGAGGCAATCGATTTCATATTGCATTTTCAATTTGTATAAAATCATCACAGTGGAGAACTGCACACATCCAGTAAAGAATGAGAGAAGGAAGGTGTTTCGAGGCTTTTAAGAGAGTCTCTCTTGTCTCTGCCTTGGGGTGAAACAGTTGTTCTACTCTTTCAGACCAGGAAAGCAGTTGCTGCTAGAAAGGGACAGTGAATTTAATCCAGAAATTGATTAGCAACACTGTTTATATATAAAGCAGAATAAAAGCTTTTGGCAAGTTTTGCTATGGAGCTGGGAAGCCAGGTGGTTGCCAGGGGAAAAGCTAATACCTGGTTCTCATTAAAGGCTTACAAACAGAGCATCTTGTTATATTTCATAGTGGTTACAGAGGCTCAGGGATATTCCACAGCTGGTGAATTAGTTGATAGTAATACTACATTCAACAGAAAGCCAGTTTTCTAAAATGCACAAAAGTAAACCCAAGTATTAAAAAATACAACTTTTCCACTGTAATACAGCCATGATGATTGTGTGATTTATTCAGGGAATAGCAATAAAGCTGTGATGTTACTTGAGAAAGAACTTCACAGCTCTTCAAAGAGCTCCACTAGGTAAATTATGTTTAAGGAGATATTTTGACAAACAGCGTAGGGGTTTTCTGGTACGTAATAAACATTACAGTCCAAGTATCAAGGGTGGATTATTAACTGTGGGTTTTTTTTCCCAAGAAAATTTACCGATTGCTAGACTGTAGGAAGATTCAACCATAAGTAATTTTAAAATACTGCAAAGTAAAGTTTCTAATCTGCAATGAAAGGCTCCTGCAACAGCCTTAGTGCTTGCAAACAGATCTGTCATTCATTATTCGTGGGCTGCCAAGGTGAGGAAATCCTCTCTGATTTGAACTAGGAGGAAGAATAAAAATTATGCCTAAACTGAGAAATTTTAATAAATACATGGCAAAGGAAATGTGCTCTAGGGAAAGAATAGATTCCCTGTGTGTGAAGCCATTACAGGTTGTATTGACTTGTCAGATTTTCAACAGGAATGGCAGGTGAACTTAAAACTTAATTGCATATAAGGTAATGACACCAGGACCAAAAATATCCTCCACAGGATTTTAATTGGAGCTTTGGGTTTGGCTTCAGCTGCCATAGTGATGAAAACCTATTAGTAAGAAGCCTGCCGCAATTTAGAAACATTAACAGAAACCTTCTGAAGTGATCAAAATGCAGATACTTCTCCCTAAGGAGAAATAAAAGACTAAAAATGTATTTAGGTAGAAATGTCTGGGAAGGCAAACTACTGAAATTATTTTTTTCTGAAATACACATGTCAGTATTTATCCCTTTTCTGCACATTTTAAATTTGCATCATCTTTTCCCTGATGCTGCCTTGCTCCATTTTCCTTATGAAAGTGGGAGTTGCAGTGAAGTGCAGGGAAGCATCTGCAGAGTGTGCTGCAGAGAAAAGAAAAAAACTTCCCTTCCCTGACAGTCAGGATGATGTGGGCTGAACAGCACAGCCAGGCACTGCAGCACAGGGAGGTAAAGTGAAAGGGTGTAAAAAAGAGGTTTTAACATTGGCAACATTTGAAAGGAAATAAAATAAATTTAACTGAGGTTGTTGGGTATTTTTTTGAAGGAAAAAAGGCTCTTGGCTACTTGGTTAAATATCACTAAGGAGAACCATAATTGCTGATGTTTCCTATCTTGTTTTCAACAGCAGGTCTTTATAATCAAAGAACGTTTTGCATTCCTCATTGACGTCAGTGGCAATATTCCTGTGGAGTACACCTTGATTTGAGGTAGATGCTTAGCTAATTAATGGAGATTGGCACAACCGTACTTTGTTTTAAGAAGTAATTAAAATAAACCAGATAGTTTGGTTGGTTGGGTTTGTTTTTTTCCCATAAAAAGCAGCCCTTGGAAAAAGTGCCAAGGATGTTTAGTGCACAAATCTGCTTAGCATCTTTAATAGCCCAGTAAACAGTTTTGTCTGTAATGCGAATATACCGGTCAGTTGGTATAACAAAAGAACACTTAAGCTTCTCACCAGTCCTGTGAATTATGAAATATGATGTGTTCAATAAACATTGAAGTATGAGATAGGGGTATTGAGAAAGAAGTAGCATTTTTCCCAAATTAGATTTTATTTGGCTATTTGACAGTTGGGATGCGAGCGATTCCTTTTCTGAATAACTGACCAAAGTTAAAATATCACATTGCAGGAACTATTTCAAATAAATTATACTGGGAAGTGGTCTGCTCTACTCAGGATTAGTTTAATTCCTGAGTCCAAGATATTTTCTAGAGGTAAAAGAAGAAATTTTCCTTCTTTCTAGACAGAGAAGGTTGTGAAGGAGGTCTGATGTTGCGCAGCTCTCCTTCTCTCCCTGCAGTAGCTGTAATGCAGTAACTGCACTCCCAAATGCAGTTTCATTTGAGGACTTTCATTGGCCTTCAGGACTCATGAGTCAGCTCTGCATTACTGCAGTCTCCCATCGGGGTGTATGCTGGCTGCCAGTTTCTGTGCAGCACTAGGGCACTGTGCTGTGCTGCTGAAAAATAAATCTCCAGGTCTACGGGTCAGTTCTGCAGTGCATCCTAGAGCAATCGTTGCCATTTTCTACGTAATTAAGATTTAAGGAGAGGAGAGAGATTAATGAGAGACAATGAAAAAGCCTAAAACCGTGGTACACTGCCATTGATTTACTATCTTGCTCTTAAGAGCTTCTTAAGATTATTACTTCTGTAATCTTGAGATGTGTAACTCAAGAAAAATGCTTACAGAGAATCTCACATTCACCTACCTTCCTACCTCAATTTTGTGACATGCAGAATCTGTGAGAGGAAAAGGTGAAATTGCTTGGCTTTTGCCCAGATAGTCCCAGACAAATTTCTCCTAAAGTTCACTGGATGTTGGTTTCTATTTTCTGTTGCCATTTGAAGCTGGAGTTTTGAGGACTGCATTGATTACATTGTTAGTGTTAAATAATATTGATATCTTAACACTCAGGAAAGTAGTTTATAGAAGAATTTCAGCTCTGGGAAGTAGCTAATGGGGTTCATTAAAAAAAATCCATTATGCATGGCTTAGCTTTTTAAGTATTCAGTATTTTCTAAAACACAACATAGTGATGTACTTGCAGAACCAAAAGCTAGCTGCAGCACTCTAGTTGGCTTCTAAAGGTCCATGTTTCTGTTAGCATATGACCTTGGAAAGTGTTTCCCTGTATGTATTTTATGAGATTAAAATTCTGTCACACTTACCAGATCTGTTCTAAAGATAAAAGAAATTGTGAGAGTAGTTGTTTAGAGATCACAGTGTCTATAGAGTTTTAATATACCAAACCAATATGTGGAAATACTCTACAACAAGATTAAAATATACGTTTCAGGAAGCCACTCTGAAACTGAATATATTGGAGGAAGATCTTAAATTTTAATTATCTGGAGCATTAATAAGTGCAATATATTGCCTTGAAAATATTGGAAAATGCTATATAATTAATATAAAAAGGATCAAAGGGCAAACCAATTGATGAATGCAGCAGTTCTCTAGCCTCTCTGAAACGGCTTGTTTCAAGGTTGGAGGAGTGATTCATGAGGGAGATGGTGGCTTCAGGTAAATGAATTGTTGATGAAAGCCCATGTCAGACACTTGGGTTCGAAAGAGGTGTTGTCTTCTCAAGCTACACTGACTACAACCATGATGTTGGTTAAGGCAGTCCTCATGACTAGGAACATTGCATAGCCCTGTAATAAACACCCATCACTCTTCCCTCTCTTTCTGCCCTGTTCTCTAGAGAACTGCTCTGTTTTCTAAACACTCTTTGTTTTCCCCTTCCTGTAATCACAGGAGATAATTTCTTGGAATAGGATCATAAAGCTGCACTCTCCTTCTGGAAAGAATAATTCCAGAAGGAATCTGAACAGCTATTCCTGTTCAGATTTATGTTCTGTGCTTGCCATCCTCTGGCTGAAATCACAGTGCTGACAAATAGTGGTGTACAAGGCTTCTGGGATTTAAGCTTTACCTGTCATATGAATTGTAAATGATACGGGTCAATGGAGGAGCAGAAATGGCAGAGTTCAGAGACAGCCATGCAAGGCTGTGGCATCACATGAGAAAGCAAAGACTGTTGCCAGGGGTCTGTTTTCTCTACAACTGGCTAGGACTTATCTAGTTTCCCCAGAAAGATGAAATCTTATATATTGGGAATAATTGGTTGTCATAGGATGGATCAGGAATATTTGATTTCCTAATCCAAGAAGTACTCCAACAGTCAAAGTCATTCATTTCACAAAGACTCTGGTCTTTTTTCCTACTGGTAGTGAATTTTAGTGCTCCACAGCAATAACTTGTAGCTGAACTCATTGAACAAATTGATGCTGGTGACTGACTATTGGGTATAATTTTTCTTAAACAAGGTCAAGGGTGAATCCATTTTTTGGAAACATGGATTCTGCTACTGTTGTAAGTTCAGTATATAAACAGCAAGTGTAATTTTTTTTTGACTGTCATTTTATTGAGGTCTTCAGAAGTATTGGTTCTAAATTTCACTTCTGTCCAGACACTCAGTGAAATCAATAATGAAATCTCTAGGCTACTTGGTTCAGTTTTTGTAGCACATTCCCTTTTTGGGAGATAAACCTATTTTAGTAGACATTAAAATTATAATACGTAAACTTTCCTTGTTATTGTACTTTAGACTGATTTGATTCAACTTTTCTTTTCAGGGTAGTCTTTGATTTTTATTGCTTTAACAGTCCTTCATAGAGTCCTGAAACTGTAAAGTATCAAGAATTATGTGAGAAATACCATTTTCTGAAGGTGAGAAACAAGAGTTGAGAGTCCTAATTTGCCCGACAGTAACAGATGGGAGTGAAAGGCCAGCAGTTTGCTTCTACTTGATAAATGGCTGTATTTTGACAGCAAATTAGATGTCACACAAAGTTGGCAAACATGCAAGAAATCAATATTTAGTGTGAAAAGATGATACAATTAGTCTGTTGATCAACAGGGTGTGAAAAAGGTGATGTAATGTCTTGAATTAACTTCAGGATATTTCAGGGGGAATGGTTGCAGAGCAGTGAGGTCCCTGCAATCACTTGTAGTTCTTGCAGCAGCTCCTAGCACAGCTCAGTTCATAAGTCTCCAAGTATTAGAGATTAAAGTTTGAGGCAGAAAGTACAAGTCCAGCTATGAAAATTAGTGCAAACAGGTCGACGTGCATTCTCTCACTCCTGTCTAAGAGTCCTGAGCAAGGACTGGTGAACTGGGTTCGTGTACAGTAACTGGAGGCTGAATCTTGCAGTCACTGTTCAGACTGCATAATCATCTTCTGTCTAGCCTCCCACTTTCTGTTATTATCTGGAGGTATAAACCCAAATGAGATCTGACAGATAAGGACTTACCCAAGAACAAAAATGAAACTGTATGCAACTGGCTTTATTTCATTAAATATATGTGAGCTTAAAAATGAAAAAATACAACATGCTGCAGGACATTGCCTCTCAGGACTTGTAGTTAATAAATTGTTGAAAGTCAAATGTGGATAAGAAAAATATTTAACTATCACCAGGCTGCAGCTGAACCAAATGAAACTCAAATATCAATTCCATTCAAGCATGGAGAGAGAGAAAATAAACCAGAGATTTGTGCTTTCTGGAGAGGAACAACACAGTTTAGTATTCCAGCTGATCAGATGCAAAAAAAATTAACATAACCTTGCAGAAAAAACACGTAATTCTCTATAAGAATTATGTAATATTAGATATGAATCTTAACTAACCATCATGTCCAGAGCAAGCAGGTGTAAATGATAGCAAGGTAAACAGTCACACTTTGCAGTTAGTGTCATTCTCCCAAGCCTTGGTCTCCATCAGAGGGCTCAGCAATGTTAAGCTCATTGTTAGATTGTTCACAGGTGTCACACTAACTCAGTGTCCTAGCAGGATTTTATTTTCACCTAGAAATGTGTAAAGTATTCTGATATTTGTACATATATAGGAGTTATTGCTGGAAAAAAAATTACTATACCTTCCTTGCCGACAGCCTAAATTTAAGAAGCCATTGGGCTGAATTGAGCCCTGGAGGCGGTGAATCTATCATCTCTGGCATAAATGAAGTTATGCTTGTGTTGTGCACTCCCCACTGTGTCAGCTAGTTACAAGACTGAATGATTACCTTCCCCAGTCCCTGGCATCACCTGCAGGGCTTTCAGACCTTTCCCGGAACAAGCTTTCTGAAGTCCCGTTCTTGTAGTCCAGTGCCTGGGTATTAAATAGCCATTTCTCCATCAGGTCTGCAAATCATTTTCTTCTCACTTGCAGATATAGCACTCCAGATTTTTACAACATCAGGATTTGCTTCAGTGACTCTGTAAAATCACTACCTTGCTCAGTGCTGTACACTTACCTGTTTCTCCAGCTTGCAGTTTAGTTCAACAGGAAGCTTAGCATGCTCGACAAAGAAGGTAAAGAGGATGGAGTGCTCCATATAATTTATGCAAGATTTCTTCAGATAATTAATAATCTGCTGTAAAAGGGAATCTTGTTCCTTTCGCTGTGGCCTGGAAATGTTGTTGCGAGGCATTGCCTCCAGGGAGACAATGGGGATATTTGGGGCTGGTCAGGATTACAGTATTATTTGACAATTTATACCCATTGATCTTTGTATTGAAAACAAGGAAAAATAGATTGATTCAGTTAGTACAAGATGTAGCAACCATCAGATGACCAGTCATCCAGACTCTGAGCACTCTGCTCAGATAACATAGAACAACCACGAAGAACACAAAGTTAACACATCTAGTTCTAGAGGACAAATTTGGAGTCCAAACTAGAAACAGCAGATGAAACAGTGAGCAGTTTGAAGTTACATAAAATGTATGAGTTATAGATTACTGTTGGCTATGCAAAAAGCTCTTTTTTTTCCGAAGGAATGTATTGCTTTAAATGTGTCGTGTGCAAGGGGTATGATAACCCTCCAATAACCTTCATCAGATGTGGTAAATCCGAAGCAGATTGTAGTTGAGATGATTCTTAAACATCAGTTATTGCTTCCCAGCACCATGTCTGACAAGCTCCAATAGTGTCTTTTGAGGGTCTCAGCATCCTTGTAACTCTAGGGATGGATGTTTTATGGTTCATTTTACAGGATTTCTCCCTCAATGTCCAGAAATTCCTCCTCAAGACAAGGGGCAGCTGGAGGGACCTGGGGATTGGAGCTACTTTTAAGTGCAGAGCACTGAACGTTTCTAGCTGCAGAGAGGTCATTGCATATTCATGGCTTGTGGGAAGTTTAATTAGCCAGCCTTGCAAGCTGTGCCATCTGTTAATACCACCCAGCGCGGCGGCTGACGTAACGCAGCAGTCATGTCTTCTGGTGGTGAAAGGATACTTTGAAGTTCTTTACAATGAAAAACAAGAGATGTTTAAAGTTGCCAGAGAAATGTGTTTGAATACCAGATCAGGTGTCAAACAGTTACCTTCAGGAAGAAGGAATACTTTCAGGGAGAATACTCCTTTCACCCTTTCTGCCAAGAATCACCACGGAAGGATTTGCCTGCTTCCTCTGTGTTTGCTTTGTGTGGGAATGGCATTGATAGGGAACAAGTGAATGTTGATGTCTACCTGGAGTGGCAGGAGAAGCTGGTGGGAACCCCTCTGTTGAGTAGCCTGTTACAGCATGTGCACCCACGGGCTGGTTTGCACAGCCATGCCCAGGAAAAAATGTGTCAGTAGTGATGCTTAGTTAAACAAAACTTGAATGAGGTCTGATTTCTTTCCCTTGCCATTCATTTGCATTTTGTGTTTGCATGAATTTAACAGAGTCACTGTTAAAAGTGGCCCTCATGATTGCGCCGTTTGACTGGCCTGAAAAAATTGACTGTGTAAGTTAAGAAATCTGTTCAGCTCTTTTCTAGGAAATGTGACTAACACCATCCCCATCTCAATAATCACACAGTAAATGTCATTGATATTTGGATGAGTTGGGGGGCATTAGGATCCTATGGCCATAGAAACTGGGTTGATGAATGCGGAAACCTCCTTTTAAGCAATTTTTACGTGCTGTTTCCTCGTCTTTGTTCTTGTTCTGAATCAAACAGCTGCCAAGACTCTTTGCTCATATCAGTTTTTAATTTGAAGCTTTAATTAATAAAATCAAAATATGAGCAGATATTAGGTTTCTTCCAAACAAAAATAATATTTATATATGGAAGTCTTTAGAAGGGGCTTTGACTTGCTTTCCAGAAACTGTAAGCAGGTAAAATCTATCCACCCAACCACTCCTGTGCAACGTGGAAGTTTCTTCCTTTCTTCCTCTGTCAAATCACAGAAATGATCTGTCACATATGTAGAGAGAGGCTGCAAAGATCCAGTAGAGTTAAAGCCACCCCAGATCTACACAAGTCTCAGATTCTCCCACTCCATCTGTAATTTAGTAAGTCGCAGTCTCTTACCAGTTTATGAAGTGCTGTTGCTGCTTTCTGCTCTCACATTGTGATAGTTAATTTATCTGATAAAACTGTTCCCATGTGAGACTTTCCTTCATTCCAGCTGAGGATATCAACCTGGGCAGCAAGCCTGTGTTACTCCTACAAAATTGCAAATAGTTTTTCAAAGTCTCTTTTATTTCTCAAGCAGTGACATGGGACAATGTTACTGACATCAGCAAGGAGCTGCAAACTTCCCAGGTGTTCCATGGGATGGGAGCCCTCGCAGTGACTCACACCCTGCCAGTGCTGGGTCCCCACCCTGTATGATAATCAGTAACATGTTTATGCCAAGGAGTTGAAGAGGGAGACAGTCACACATGCATCTCTGAGCGGGCACCATGTACGTGGTGCAGACAACACGCCTGCCTCTGGAAATCAGTCTCGGGGCCCATGAACCCACACAACCACTACAGCAGGGAGTCTGGTAGGATGCAAGTAACCACCATTAGCGTTGGTCACCAGGAGTTGTGACTCCTCAGGTCAGATCCTTCCCAGCTACACAGACACACGACTTGGAGCAGCTTCAGTTAAGTCCTCAGTATGTGCTTTGAGCCCAGTGAAAGCTGTGCATCTTTGTGTAACTTTTCATGTGGCTGATTGCAGTTCTTTTCTACCTGTGTTTAATGTGTTCATGTCTAATGATGTATGAGGCTCAGTCTGGCCTGAAACAAAGTATGTGCTCAGTGTCACCAACTATTAAGCAAGAAATTTCAGTGTCCGCTGAAGGGTGATGATTTCTTTCATTTCCTTGATGATTAGATTCAATAAACTCCGCCTAATCTCTTAATTTAAGGGAAATCTGGCAAACAACTAAAATATCAGAGCATAGATCATCTTCTGAAGGAGTCTGCAGTAACAGAGCTATCTGGGTGTTTTATTGACTGGAGCTTTATATGTGCATTTCTGATAGGCAAGGAAGCAAAACTATAAAAATAAATTTAATTGCAAAGGGTAATACCTGAACTGGATGTTGCAGAAGGAGAGAGACCTGCCCTCTTCCCCTTTTGTAATATATAATCTGTCTCCTTCTTTCGAGGAAGTATAGCAGAAAGAATATATGTTAAGGAAACTAAGTTTCTTCAAACTAAATAGATATTATCTCTAAGTTTCTAGGCACAAGAGAATAGACTACAACCCTATCTCACATTTTACTTGAGAGCACTATTTTTATTTTCCTTCTCCATCACTTTCTATCATTTGATGGCAAGCTCACATGCTTATAAATGTAGAGATTCCCCAGAGCAAGAGCAACAGACGCAGCAGAGTGGGAGCTCGAGACAAGGAGGAGGAAGAAGGCAGGAGTGGTGCAGGCAGGTCAGCAAGGAAGAGGGCATTGCTGGGGCAGGTAGGGCAGCACCGAGCCTGCCCCAGTCAGGGACACTGTGGGAATGGCTGGCTGCCCTTCCTCTCACACAATGCTCTCAGGCATGTGGGGCTCTTTTCAGCCTGACCATCCTCAGCCTTGTTAATTTACATGTCTTTACAGGGGAGTTTTTCTAAGTTGGCAAATAGGTCCGTGTCCCGTACTCCCTTTTAAGTCGAATTAATTATTTTAATTGATTAATATTGTGCCAAGAAGTTTGCTCAGAAGGGACAGCTCTTCTGGTTTTTTAGACTAATTACCAGTCTGGGTTTCTGAATGACAATCCAATGCTAATTAATCTCACTGCAGTTCTCACAGAAAGAGACCCTGATAAGGACTTGGCAATTAACATAAGGGGGGAAAAAAAATCAACAGTCCTGTTTTGTTTTTCTGGCATCCACTCCCAGTCAGACGAATATCACTATTAAATACAGACTTAAGTATGAAAGCCAGTAGGCTGCAAGGCTGCTCCAAACTTGCCCAGAATTTACTAATTCAGGATCTATATGTTATTTGTACGCCCTGTCACTCTTGTTGCTTAACATTGCTTGCTACAGCTTTTGTAAGCAGGAGGAAGATGAAGCAGGGAAGCATGGCAAGTGTGTAACCATCCCCATAGGGAACTTTTTGCAGGGTACCGATGTTAATCCATGCCAGTCAAGGCTGAAGGGAGCATTTTGGCAGTGTGGATTCTAGTTTTCACTTGATTTATCAGGACCAGATGCTTGGCTGATGATGGTTACGCCCTTACCTGCACCAGCTCTATGAGAACAAGGTGAGTTATGGATACTCCTGCAGCCAGGGCAACCAGAGGGCTGTCACACAATGAGAGATACAGCAAAGTCATGGAAAATCCTGGTTTAGGATGGTTGAATTTAATTTTTCTTTTTTCCTCTCTGCACTTGCAGGTCAGAAGATTCTTCACCACAGAAGTGATGTCTTAGAAACTGTAGTCCTCATCAATCCCTCAGATGAAGCAGTTAGTACTGAGGTAAGTCAGAAATACTTTGTTGGACCTGTCATAAAAGCTCCATTAAGTGGACATGTTGAGAGCATTGAAGCAGATGTAGTTGAGGTGATTATGGAGCACAGTCACTGCCTGCCAGCTTAGAGACTGACAAACTCAAATACTGTTTTTCAAAGTCTTAGCAGACTCTGAGAGCAGGTCCTGACTGTGAGTGAAAGGGTATATTTGGAATAAATACCATGAAAAATGTCACCCATCTCTTGATCTTTTCCCTGGTTTCCCAGACTAATGACATATTGTCAGAGGCATAGGACAGAAACACGCCTCTGATCCCAGAATTCCTTTTCTCATAATGCATCAAATTCTCTTCTTCATGGAGTGGAGGCAGCTGTGGTGAAGCTGCCTCTGCCTTTTTTCTGCTTTGCCATTGTTTGGTAGCTCTGGATGCTTATTTTATGTATGAAGAAAGTGCCTGAAGGTGCCCAGGGACAAATTTGGGTCTTTGAGAGGAATTACCAACTATGTGGTGGTGACTCTAGGTTGATCTATCTGTCATTCAAAAAGCATGTGACATGATTAGTGAACCCTGGAGAGTTCCCACAAGAGGACTGCCAATTCCTTATGAACTCACTAGAGTCAAAGAACTGATTGTGTAGCTCAAAGACAAAATTGATCGATTTAGCTAGTGAGACTGAAGGTTGAAATAATAGGGATAATTGCATTGCTGGTCTGTGCTAGGAAGCGCTGCCACAGTCTCATTTCTGTGGGGAGATGAAGTGGTTCTGCTGGTGGTAACTGGTGAAAAAACTATTTTGCTGTCAACTGCTAAATTATGTTGAACACAAACAGAAGAAAGGACTCCAAAACAAATGACATTTCTGAAGCTGTAGAAGTTGAAAAGTCAACTTAGTTAACAGCAACTTATTTACTAAAATACGAGGCATGAAAATCTCTTACAAGCTATTAGAGGTGCTTGGTAAGGGCAAGGGGGTCACCAGGATAGCAGCTCTCTATGCATTCATTCAGAGTAAAAAGCTATCAAGTGTGTGCATGTGTGGAGGGGTAGAAGAGACAAAAAACTGCCAAAAGCAGAGAAATGCTATTTCTGTTACTGTTGCTTGTCATTCCTTTGATGGATGACTACATGGAAGAACATGATCTGACACCCATTAATGATTTCTGAACCCTGGGTGTACTCCTTTGGCTCTGGAAGATGTTTGGCTATGTTACTGTAATTTAATCTCACAAGACTGTGGGAGGCGATCTTTACTTTCCTTTCATCCTGCCAAACTGGTCACAGTCAGCTGTTACAAGATGAGATTTAACTTGGCTGGCTAAACAAGGCTCTGAATAGACACAATTCAGAAAGAGACGATCAGAAAGAGGTGGCAGAATTAAATCAGAGGTTGGAGTAGACATTGTCTGTTCACTATGGCAAACAGAAATCTTAATTTCATATATCAGAGATTTCCAGGGTGCATGTGGGGGAGACAGAGATATACCATGAAGCTCTAACTTCACCAGAAGAGGAACTGGAATCTATTCACTCAGGAAGAAACCAAATCACACAAAGAAACAGAACACAAACCAAAGTAAAACAACAGCAAAAAAAGAAAACCAAACCAAACAAAAAAAGACCAGAAAGAAATAAAATATACCTGCTAATCTGGCTGTTAATAGCCTTACCTGGTGGTAGTCCAAGCATGCTTGTGCCCGGAGCTCCTGTCATGTTCTGTCAAATGCCAAATACCTCCGCTAAGAAAGAGGCCCAAAGGGAGAGAGATTGTTGTTTCCTGAAGAAAACCCCGATGAACATTTACTTGCTTTTTAGGAAGTCCCCACTCCATTGCTTTAATGTTCCTGTGACTGTACCATAAGTCTGGGAAACCGCTGATCTGCTCATGTGCCCGTCTCTGCTCATACTCCATCTTAACCTCTGTTTTGACAGAGGCTGCATCTTGCTGTGCACTTCCTTCAACCAATTGTGAACTTCAACCAACAGTTAAACTGAATGGAATCATCAGCTTGCAGTATTTCTTCTGAAATTGAGTGATCTTGAAATCGGGAGACAAATTTCTGGTAGTCCTTAAAAAAATCTTATTTGTACCCAGACACAGAATTTATGTGTCTCTTAAGGTGTTCCATGTGTACACATTATGCACTGCAATCTGAAAATACTTACTTACTTTTTTTCTTGGCATAGTCTGCTAGCTCTGCAGAATGTACTTTATTGTCAATTATTGAAGTAGGTTGAAGGGGAATTATATGACAGTCACATATCAGTGGTACACAAGTCAGGAAGTAGTTTTACTATTGGAAAACCCGTTGAGTTTACACAAAAGTTATCAGACTGATGGGCACTGCTGGCAGCAACAAAAGAAAACTTAGAAGAGGAAGGCAGTTCTGATACAAAAACAGAAGATTTGAGCCATGTACATCAGACGAATGTTTGCACTTATCTGTATTTTTGTCCGAAATAGAAATAGATACACTCAATCCATACGTGATATTTCTGAATTTATAATTATTTAGAGCAATTAGTGGCAGACCAGCATTAGTCCTACATTTAATTAAAGAAACGTTCTGCTGCCCAGCATCAAGGTCACTTATTTAATAAAATAACAGTGAAGACATGGTACAGTTGGGATCTTCTTTTAGATACGTACTCTCCAGTGTCTGTTTTCTAGTTGTACTGAAAACATGAGTTGTTCAGCAGAGATTCAGGTTAAGCCTTCCTGGCTCAGCCTCCCAGCATTCTCAAGAGTTATTAGAACAACTGATTGCTTAACAATCAATATAAGCCTTGGGAAGAATGTCTTGCTAGGAGAGCTGAGTTGATTGTGTCATCTCCATGGAGATGGAGCTTGGATGCAATATCATGTGGAGTTGTCCCAGATGGACTCTGCTCATTTGCTCATTTAGTTTAATATGTTGATAGCCTCGTTCTGAAATCACTATTCTGGTTTGATTTAATTCTTCCTTAATAGAGGAATTAGTGCACTTGAAATTCATAGCTTACCATAGGCTGAATTGTTTTTTCAGTGTTCAGTAAGACTTTTGAAGTATTTGCAAAGCATTTACTTAACAGTATAGAATCTTACACAGGTTTTGTTTAGTTTTGTTCCTAAATTTAGAATACATGGCTTTCTCTTAGCATGCACATAAATCTCCCCCTTGGGAGTGGTAAACAGGAATAATTAGTAGATGTAGTGAGAGTCAGATAAAGCAACAAGCATCTGCTCTTAAATAGTTTACCAAGGTTGTCCCGATACAATTCTGTAAAAGTATACCAAGAGCTGTACTATGAATAAGTTTGTTCTTAAAAAAAATATTTCTTCATTTAAGTTGTGTTCTGTTCTGCTCCTTGCTGTTTTTTTCCATGTCATTAATTTGGTTTATTCTTCAGACCTTCTTTCTAATTGCATCTTGCCCTTCTTTTTTTCACATTTTCCCCTTTCTCATTGTCTTTTGTAAACAGCACTATAACTCCATAATGTTTTGAGAGTCCTATTCCAGACACTGGTTTTAAATTAGGAGAGATAAACTGTGTGCTCTCAGTGGAATAGTGAAACACGTGGTTACTCCCATTATTGATGTATTTCTCTTCTTCACTCTAGGTGCGCTTAATGATCACAGATGCTGCAAGGCACAAGCTCCTTGTTCTAACTGGCCAGTGCTTTGAAAACACAGGAGAACTCATTCTTCAGTCAGGGTCCTTCTCCTTCCAGAACTTCATTGAGATCTTCACAGACCAAGAGGTATGTTTAGAAAGTGTCTTCCATGCATTGTTATGTGCTGGCAGAGATTTCTACGAGACCCAAAACGGGTCTCTGTCTTGTTAGAGTTAGCATAGGCAGCCTGATGCTGCTGCTCTTTATTCTGCATTAATAGGCTTTTTTGCAAAATATTTATTTATTTTACTTTAGATTTCATGTAAATTGCCTAACAAAATAATTAAATATTAATTTGGGAAATTAAATTACAACTTTCAGAAAGAGAAAATCAAGGAACCCTCAACAATGGAAGGAGGTAGAGCTGTGTTTGAAATACACAGGTTGTTAATCTAGGGTGTACATACAAAGCAGCCAAATTGTACTTGACACGAGATTCTTGCCTGTGGCTAATTAGTAAGTGGCATTAATAAGACAGAGAGTGACTGTTAAAATAGCTGTATTTTTTTGCACCATCTCCCTGCTTAACTTTTTTATAGTAGTGTTTAAAATATGGCCAGTGAGTCTGTAAAACTTGTGATTATTACATACCAAAAAGATAAGCATGAAGTATATCAGTATTTAATGCCATTTGATGGCATGATGATTTTTTGCCTTTTCTTTTATACCCCTTTATACCTTTTTACAACTTAGTGCTTTAGCCTACATTCTTGGACTTGTTTGTCAAGCTAGGAGACTGAACATTTTAGAAGCTTTGTAGTTAGGGGATCAGAATGCCCCAGACCCCAATGTCCTCTCCAGAACACATTTTGTAAACTAAAAGAGAGCCATCCAGGGGAAGGTTCTTTGGGGAGGGGGCTCACTCAAGCTTCTCACTGGGGAATCTCTGATAGATATGCTAATTAGTAAGACCTAAAATGTTATACCAGATCTTTTGTGTGGGGTGTGCATTGCAGTGGGCATTGAGGTGCACTCGACCTGGACATAGTGCACCTAAGGATCCTTAAAATAAATACCAAGGTAAAATCCCTTTTTCCCTTCTAACCGTGTTTGATTCTTGATTTTAAGACCAAGAAAAGGCATCATCATGACTTGTTACTTTGCTCTCTTCCTTAATGTACTGTGTCTGAAAGCTCCCATAGGGCAGGAACCCATAGTAAACAAGCTGTCATACTTAATTTGGCTGCCATGTAAAGTATATGTTTAAATAAACTGTATGGCTGCATCCACAGGAATTTAGTTTCCAGTATTAATTAGGAGCATGTCAGTAGACTGAGATTTGAAAGTTCAGCACTGAAACAGCGTAGTTTGCGTGAGCTCTAGAGTGACCTTATTGTATCCACGAGATCTATTCTCAAAGCCTCTTTGTTCAGCAAATGGTTGGGGAAAGAGCTGGATTCCTGCTCTCTGAGACATGCCTGACACCTAAAATTCACTGGCACTTCTCAGAATTACTTTTCTATGAAATTACAAACCCAAGTTCCCTATGTCTCTGTCTAATTAATGACACATAATTACTTTATGACTACATGCAGAACTAGGGACGAATGCTACCATTACCATTAGGAAACAAAATTCTTGCTTGGGAAGTGGAAGGATGGAGGTTGGCCATGAGTTGCAGATGCTGTGGGATTGCTGCAGTAGTGGGTCTGCAGGGCACACTCCCATGGGCTGTGAGTAAGGCTCATTTGGCTCATCTCTGTGGCTGGCAGCGTGCTCACCAGCCAGCTGGCATGGCTCTCAGCAAGTGTTGGCTTCCAGCCTATTGTTTCTGAAGCCTCAGGGTCTCAGTGTGTCTGCAAGCTTTCACAAAACTTGAAGAAAGATCATGTTGCCGTACTGCAGTTCATGTGTGCAACATCTTTTAAAAACTGAGAAAAATAATTAGAACAAAAAGGTCTAGAAAAAGTGGTTACTGGTTTTCTATGTGGTGATGAGACGGAAGAATTACTGTGCTGTACTGACCCTAGTGGACTTGGCAGTGCCAGATTTACAGTTGGACTCAATGATCTTAAGGGTCTTTTGCAACCTAAACAATTCTATGATTCTACAACCATGTAAGGTGGAGTAAGTGTTTCTGGCCTCTGCCCATTTTTATTTCACAGGGCTGAACATGAACTAAGGTCAAGGAATGTGCTTGCAAATAAGTATTACTTTGGGAGATACTTGTATAAAGTCTAATTCAGAAATCCATCTCTAGCATGCAGAACTCCCTTCAGGCAATGCCTAAAAGCAGAATTTACAATTTCTCCTATGTGGGAAGGTGTAAAATGTCTCATTCCCCTGCTTCTGCAACAACAGCTAGAACAGGAAGACCTTTCTTTGCACCTTTGTGGTTCAGGGTAAGAAGTAATACTGTGTTTTCTCTAAGAAGCCAACTTACTGTTTGTCATCACTAACTGTGACACCTTTGAAACTTAAGGATTCCTCAACAGATGTCTCTCAATGTTTGAAAAGACATTCAGGTTTGCAGGTATATTTCTTCACTCACAGAATGGTTTTGAATTTGGAGAAGAGAAAGAGTGGCTACATCTCTGTGTTACTGTCTATCCCTAGTGTCACCATTTGAAATTCAAATCCATTGATACCTTTCCTGAGGCATGACTGAACTTGCTATTCCTAACAGTTATGATCTATGCCTGGAATAAACTTTCTTGAATTTTTCATTAGTTTGGGCTTCCAGTGGCTTAACACTGTCTGCATTATGCACGCCAACTTTTAGGAGCAAAAAAGCCAGAAATTAGAAGTATGAAGCAGAAATCCAAATACGGTATAATGTAAACTGCAGAGGACTCACCCCGAACCTTGACACAGTATATCCATTAGCCCAGTATATTATCATATGGTTTTTTTTTTTATCTAGACAGAAAATTGGCCCTTTATGAGAAACAGTCTGTACTCAAGTTTTATTTCCTTATGTATGCAACAGACTTGGATTTATTTATTCAGAGGAAGTGATTTTGTATTATATTTGGCTCTCCCTAATAATGTGTTTTCAACCCTGATCAGAGACATATCATAAGGAGTACTCTTGAGATTGTAAATCCATTTCAAAGCTATCATCTGTGCTGCCCCTCTTTTCTTAATTCTGCAATAAACAACAGCAATGGTTCCCCTAATGTCCTTATCTTTCAGCCTTTTCAGCCTCTCCTCCTTTTATTCTTTCTGCTTTGTTTTTTCATTTGCTGTCATTCAGACAGGGCCATGTCTGACATATGGGTGAGATTTTTTTATACTCCTGTCAAATGGTTTGGATACTCAGTAACGATGATACAGGAAGGTAGAAAATATTTATTTTGGGCTTTATTTATCTCTTGGATGGACTTTTTTTATAACAGCCAGTGCATCTTTGTTGAGCTCTGTGTTTGGTAAATGCTAAAAATAAGTTATGTAACACAAAGAAAAAAGTGAGACCTACACAAAGAGAGGCCCAAAGAGATCTAACACAATCAAACATCATTAATCTCTAACATATTCAGTTCCTCTCTTGATACAGCTTGTGGTCCAAGAATTTCCAATTATTCACCTGTAGTGTTACCTACATCATCCTTATGAAAACTGTTCTTAAAGCTTGAACTGACAACTGAGTCTCTGCAAAGAAGTTTATGGTATTTTGTATGATGATGTGCTGGCATGTTTTCCACTGACATTTTATATCTGAATTACTTCTTTATAGACTTTTGGTGGTCTCTTTGTTAAGGGCAAATAGAATAGAAATGAGCTACATTTAACTGAATTGGCAGTTAAAAAAACCAAATGAAAGTATCTGTGGAAATGAGATAAGTTAAAATATGTCATACTTTTTCATGTTTTTCTATTTATCTGGGACCATCAAATACAGGGGTTTTTTTTAGTTCAGACTGGAATAGAAAACAGCTCTTCATACTGTGGCATGGAAATTCGTATTTTCTGTGCCTTTATTGCAGCAGTTGGTTTTGGTACTAGCATGTTAACTAATAATGTCAAAATTAATGGAATTACTGTAGATTTCAAATTTTGTGGTCCATGAGTTTTAAATCAAACTAGTGACAAGAGCATTAACCCTGGTTGTTTTTTTTTTTTTTTTTTTTGATCTTTCTTTGGCTCTGGACCTTGTAATCTCAGAAATACAAAACTTGGAATCATAGATTCATAGAATTGTTAACGTTGGAAAAGACAAATTCACAGAATTGTTTGGGTTGGAAAAGATCTCAAAGATCATCAAGTCCAACTCTTACCCAATGCTGCCAAATTCAACACTAAACTGTTCCCCCAAGCACCACATCTACACATCTTAAATACCTGCAGAGATGGTGACTCACCGCTTCCCTGGGCAGCCTGGTTCAGTGTTTGACAACTCATTTGGGGAAGAAATTTTCCCTCATACCCAATCTAAACTTCCTCTGGTGCAGTTTGAGACCATTTGCTGTCATCCTGTCATTTGTTACTTGGGAGGAGAGCCCAACCCCCACCCAGCTGCACCCTCCTTTCAGGCAGCTGCAGAGAGCAATAAGATCCCCCCAAGTCTCCTTTTCTCCAGGCTAAGCAAACTCAGCTCCCTCAGCTGTTCCTTGTCAGACTTGTGCTCCAGACCCTTCACCAGCTCTATTGCCTTTGTCTCGACAGGCTCGAGCGCCTCAGTATCTCCCTTGGAGAAAGGGGCCCAAAAAGTTACAACTGTTTCCATTTCTGAAGTATTAACTCATTTCTTAATCACAGAGTCACAGAATCATCAGGTTTAGAAGGGATGTCTGGAGATTATCCATTCCGAACCCTCTGCCAGGGCACCCAGAGCAGGTGACACAGGAGCACATCCAAGTGGCACGGGAACACATCCAAGTGGATTTTGAATGTCTCCAGAGAGGGAAACTTCACAGCCTCCCTGGGCAGCCTGTTCCAGTGCTCAGCCACCCTCAATATAAAGAAATTCTTCCTCATGTTGAGGTGGAACTTGTGTTTTAGGTTAAGGCCATTGTTCCTCGTCCTATTACTGTGCACGACTGACAAGAGTCTGGCACCATCCTCTTGACACCTGCCTTTGAGATATTTATATGTATTGACAAGATCCCTTCTTAGTCTTCTTTGGACTAAACAGGCTCAGCTCCCACAGTCTCTCCTCATAAGAGAGATGCTCCAGTCCCCTCATCATCTTTGTGGCCTCTGCTGGACCCTCTCTAGCTCTTTGTCTTTTGTGAGCTGTGGAGACCAGAACTGAACACAACGCTCCAGATGTAATCTCACTAAGGCTGAGTAGAGATCATCTCCCTCGACCTGCTGGCTACACTCTTCCGGTGGAAGGAATGGTACTGGCTTTTCAGGAATGGTATCCCCTAGGGATACCATTGACCCTCCATGGGGACATATTGCTGGCTTATAGTCAACTTGTCATCCACCAAGATTCCCAGGTCCTTCTTGGCAGAGCTGCTTCCCGGCAGGTCAGCCCCCAGCCTGTTACTGGTACTTGGGGTTACACCTCACCGGATGCAGAACCCTGTACTTGTCTTTGTTGAACTTCATTCTCTACACCCACTTCTCCAGCCTTTTGAGGTCATGTTGAATGGCAGCCCAGCCTTTGGGTGTATCAGCCACTCCCCCCAGTGTCATCAGCACACTTGTTCAGGGTCCATTCTGTCCCTTCATTCAGGTTGTTGATAAACAGTTTGAATACGACTGGATTCTCCTCAGCTGATCACAACTCTCTGAGCTCTGCCGTTCAGCCAGTCCTTGATCCACCTCATTGTCCATTCATCTAACCCACATATCCTGAGCTTACCTATGAGGATGGTATGGGAGACAGTGTCAAAAGCCTTGCTTTTGTCAAGGTAGACCACATCCACTGCTCTCCCCTCGTTGACCCGTCCTGCCATGCCATCATAGAAGGCTGTCAGATTGGTCAGCATGGATTTCCCCTAGGGAAATCCATGCTGACTACTCCTGATGACCTTCTCTTTGATTTGCTTGGTGATGACCTCCAGAATGATCACCTTTCCAAGGATGGAAGTTAGGCTGACTGGCCAGTAGTTTCCTGGGTCCTTCTTCTTGCCCTTTTTGAAGATAGGAGTAAACACTGACTTTCCTCCAGCCATCAGTCATCATCCACCCCTCCTGTTCTCCATGATTTTTCAAAGAGTGCCTTAGCAACGTCTGCCAGCTCCCTCAGCATATGTGGGTGCCTCTCATCAGGATCCATGGATTTAGGGATATTAAGTCTGCCCAGCTGATCTCTAACACAATCCCCTATAACCAAGAAAACTCTTCCTTTCCCCAGCCTCCATTATCTCCAAGGTCTGAGGACTGGCCTCAGCAGTAGAGACTGAGGCAAAGACGTCATTCAGTAATTCCACCTTCTCTAAGTCTTTGATAACCAGGACACCAATGTGATTTATCAGTGACCCTATATTTTTCTTATCTTCCTTTTGCTGCTGATGTACTTGTAGAAGTCCTTCTTATTGTCCTTGATAGCCCTTACCAGACTCAGTTCTGGGCGGGCCTTGATCTTCATTGTTATATCCCTGCATACTCTGACAATGTTCCTATAGTCCTTCCATGTGGTCTGTGCCTTCTTCCATATCCCATAAATTTCTTTTTTTCTAGAAGCTCCCTGCTTATCCATGCAGGTCTCCTGACCCCTTTGGCTGATCTGTTGCTCACAGGAATACACTGGTCTTGAGCTTGAAGGAAAGATGCTTGAATATTGACCAAGTGTCTTGGAGCCCTGTATTTTCTAGAACCCTAAACCATGGGATTCCTCCAAGCAGAGGAAGAGAGGTCTTTGAAGAGGTCTAAGTTCAGGATTCTAGTCCTGCTTGCTGCTTTACTTCTTCCCCACAGGATTCCAAGTTCTACCATCTCATGGTTACTGTTCTGAAAAACTCTCCTGCAGCCAATCTTGATAAATCTGGGAGCAATACTGGCTTTTCAGGAGCCAACCTGCAGAAAGACCTGCAGTAATGATGGTGTGATGGAATATATCCCATGAGAGAAGGAGGAAGGATGGCAGCTGCCCCTGGGAGGATGCTGGCCTCCTCTGTGTTGCAGTTACTCTCTGCCTATTAAGAGGTTGTACTTTTTCCTTTAGATATTTGGCTGTCTCTTCTGGAGGGACTGGACCAGCAGGGAGACTCATGAGTCCACTTTAGAGATACAGTGGCAGCTCAGGCTGCATTACCCTCGCAGTCCTCATACCCTCTCAGTGTAATAGTTAGTACTCTCCTTCTATAAAATGTGGAGGAGGGAAGGGGAAACCTTGGATACTGTTGTCCTTTATGCAGTACTGACTGGAAATAAGGTCCTCCTTTGTATTTTAAAAAATACAGCAGTAAATTGTGGTAACATGTTACTTTAGCTTCTAGGATGGGGACTCAGTGCAGAACTAAACGAAAAAGGTTTTAGCTATCTGGTCAGGAAATATTATGTGTTGACATTAATTCTCATTAAAAAAATGAATTTGTGTGCATCTTCTTGTGTTTTTGTTTTATAACCCTAGATTGGTGAATTACTGAGCACCACACACCCTGCCAACAAAGCCAGCCTAACTCTTTTCTGCCCTGAGGAAGGGGACTGGAAAAATTCCAACCTGGACAGACACAACCTTCAAGACTTCATTAACATTAAACTCAACTCAGCTTCCATATTACCTGAGATGGAAGGACTCTCTGAATTCACTGAGTATCTGTCAGAATCAGTAGAAGTGCCATCACCTTTTGACATTTTGGAACCTCCAACCTCAGGAGGTTTCTTGAAGCTCTCTAAACCCTGCTGTTACATTTTCCCAGGGGGAAGAGGGGATTCTGCATTGTTTGCAGTGAATGGATTCAATATGCTTATCAACGGAGGATCTGAAAGAAAATCTTGTTTTTGGAAACTTATCCGGCACTTGGACAGAGTAGATTCCATTCTGCTCACTCACATCGGAGATGACAATCTGCCAGGAATCAATAGCATGCTTCAGCGAAAGATAGCTGAACTAGAAGAGGAACAGTCCCAAGGATCTACTACCAACAGTGACTGGATGAAAAATCTGATCTCACCTGATTTAGGCGTTGTGTTCCTTAATGTACCTGAGAACCTGAAGAACCTGGATCCTAATTTTAGAGTAAAAAGGAGTGTAGAAGAAGCTTGTTTTACTCTCCAGTATTTAAATAAATTGTCTATGAAACCAGAACCTCTCTTCAGAAATACAGGAAATACCATTGACCCTATCATTTTATTTCAGAAAATGGGAGTTGGCAAACTTGAGATGTATGTGCTTAATCCTGTCAAAAATAGCAAAGAGATGCAGTATTTTATGCAACAGTGGAGCGGTACTAACAAAGATAAAGCTGAATTCCTGCTACCAAATGGCCAAGAACTAGACATTCCGTTATCCTACTTCACCTCTGTCTCATCCCTGATTGTGTGGCATCCAGCTAATCCTGCAGAAAAAATTATCCGAGTTCTGTTTCCTGGAAACAGCACCCAGTATAATATTCTAGAGGGACTAGAAAAACTCAAACACTTAGACTTCCTTAAACATCCAACAGTTACACAAAAAGACCTAACTGGGAACATTGCTAGTCCAGCTGTGAAACAAGCAAAATTGAAACAACGAGCAGACAGCAAGGAGAGTCTCAAGCCTGCTGCAAAGACACCACCAAATAAGCCTGTCAGAAAGGAATCTAAAGAAGAAACACCAGAGCCTGTGAAGCCTAGTCCAGCACCAGAAAAGTCTCAGAAGCTGGAAAGCAAAGAAAAAGTTCCAGTTAAAAAAGAAAAACCAGCAAAAGTAGAGACCAAACCAATAGTGGTGGAAAAAGACATAGCAAGTAAGGAAGAACAACTAGTAAAATCTGAAATTCCTGAAAAACAAAGTACAGATGTAAAACCGAAAATGTCAAAGGAGAAGACAGTGAAAAAGGAAGTCAAAGCAAAATCTGAAGAAAAGAAAGAGGAAAAAGAAAAGCCAAAGAAAGAGGTTTCTAAAAGAGAGGAGAAAACACCCATCAAAAAAGAGGAAAAACCAAAAAAAGAAGAGATCAAGAAAGAAGTTAAAAAAGAGGTGAAAAAGGAAGACAAGAAGGAAACTAAGAAGGAAATAAAGAAAGAAGCTTCAACAAAAGAAGCTAAAAAAGAAGCTAAAAAAGAAGAGAAGAAGGAAATCAAGAAGGAAGACAAAGAAGCCAAAAAGGACATCAAAAAGGTTCCTAAAGAAACAAAGAAGACAGCTACTCCTTCAAATGAAGCCAAAAAGCCAGCAGCAAAGCCTAAACCACAAAAGAAGGAGGAACCTGCTAAAAAAGAACCAATACCTGCTGGAAAGCCAAAGGAAAAAGGTAAAGTTAAAAGTGTGAAGAAGGACCTCAAAGTCAGTGGAGCACAAGCTGCCCTTGCAGCAGTTGGAGCCGCAGCTGTAGCAGCTGCAGAAATTACAGCTGGTGGAAAGGATCTTGAAGCAGAGAGATCCCTTATGTCTTCACCAGAGGATTTAACAAAGGATTTTGAGGAATTAAAAGCTGAAGAAGTAGAAACAATAAAAGAAACAAAATCTCAAGTTGCACTTATAAAGGATGATCTGAAACTCACTGACACAGTACAAAAAGACACCTTTGAAATACAAAAAGAAAAATTGGATAATGAAGGACCTGCCGAGTCATCTGATGAAGGCATAACTACCACAGAGGCTGAGGGTGAGTGTGAACAGACACCTGAAGAATTGGAACCTGTAGAAAAGCACAAGGTTGACGACAATGAAAAGTTTGAAGATGAGGGAACTGGCTTGGAAGAATCATCTGAAGCAGGAGATTATGAAGAAAAGGCAGAGACAGAAGAAGCTGAAGAACGAGATGAAAATGAAGTAGAAAAAACACGACTGGATGCCACAAAACCATATATGGAAGAACCAAGAAAAATTGTAGGTGGCTCAGAAAAAGCAATGACTCAAGTAGATGCTAACATTAAAGATGAAAAGTATATTGAAAAGGCAGATTATGAGGCATCCGATGAACGGGCTGAAGAAGACAGGGAAGAAGCAATAGAAAAGGCAGAAACTGAAGAGACTGAAGAAGATGAGGAAGACAAAGCAGAAGACATCAGAGATGAAGAGGAAACTGAAAAAACGGAAGCTGAAGAAGATTATGTGATGGCTGTGGTAGACAAAGCTGCAGAATCAGGTGAAGCCGAGGATAAGTATGGCTTACTCATTATTACACCAACTAAACGCTCAGAGTCTCAGTCTCCAGTGATTGAACCAGCTTCTTCTATCCATGATGAGACACTACCTGGTGGTTCTGAAAGTGAAGCCACTGTTTCTGATGAAGAAAATAGAGAAGATCAACCTGAGGAATTCACTGCTACTTCAGGTTACACACAGTCCACCATTGAAATATCCAGTGAACCAACTCCAATGGATGAAATGTCAACACCCCGAGACGTCATGAGCGATGAAACTAACAATGAGGAAAGCGAGTCACCCTCTCAGGAGTATGTGAACATTACCAAGTATGAGACATCACTGTACTCTCAAGAGTTCAGTAGAGCTAAACTTTCTCCACTTCCAGATGCTTTTAATGGTTTATCTGAAGGATCTAAAACAGAGGCCACAGAAGGTAAGGATTATAATGCCTCAGCTTCCACCATCTCACCACCCTCTTCATTAGAGGAAGACAAATTCTGCAGATCTGCATTCCAAGATGTATACCAGCAAAGAGAAAGTGAAATCCAAGGCACTGCCAAATTAGAAATCAAAGAACCCTATCAAGAAGATGGTGGAAAACATAGTTCAGCCAAAAGTCCAGCTGACAGTTTGTCCCCTCCATCACCTGTTGCCAAAACACCTCTGGGTGAACGTAGTGTGAACTTTTCACTCACTCCCAATGAGATCAAGGTCTCTTCTGAGTCTGTCCCCACTGCTAAATTGCCTGATGTACACCAAGAAGTTGCTGAAGAGCACTGTGCGAGCCCTGAAGATAAAACGTTAGAAGTAGCATCTCCCTCACAGTCTGCTGCTGGTAGTGCTGGCCACACACCTTACTATCAGTCTCCCACTGATGAAAAGTCCAGTCAGCTTCCCTCTGAAACCAGTGAAAAGTCAACAGAAGCTCCTGTTAGTTTTGAGTTCAGTGAAGTCAAAGATGAGTCTGAAAAATGCAGAATAAGCCCTATGGATGAGCCTGTGCCAGATTCAGAATCTCCTATTGAAAAGGTTCTCTCGCCTCTGCGGAGTCCACCACTGATAGGTTCAGAGACCACTTACGATACATTTTTGAGTGCTGATTTAAAGTCTCCCACCAGAGATTATGGAAGTCCTTCTGAGGGGAAACCTGAAAAAGAAAAATCACCTGTTCAGATGAGCCCAGCTTCTGAAGCAAGCTCTGTAGGCCTCTTCCAAGAAAAACAAGATGAAAAAAGCATGGAATTTATGGTAATTAAGGAAGGCTTTAGCCTGGAAAGGAAAATGGAGGATACAGAACCCAGCAGCTCCCAGTCATCACTGGTCTTGGATGAGCGGAAGTTAGCAGGTGATCTCTCACCGACTCAAATAGATATCAGTCAGTTTGGTTCCTTAAAAGAAGATACCAAAATGTCAATTTCAGAAGGCACTGTCTCTGACAAGTCTGCAACTCCCGTTGATGAGGTTGTTGCAGAAGACACCTATTCTCATATTGAAGGAGTAGCTTCTGTCTCTACAGCATCTGTTGCCACTAGTTCATTTCCAGAACCAACTACTGATGATGTATCTCCTTCTTTGCATGCTGAGGTTGGTTCTCCCCACTCTACTGAAGTTGATGATTCCCTTTCAGTGTCAGTTGTACAAACACCAACAACTTTTCAGGAAACAGAAATGTCTCCATCTAAAGAAGAGTGCCCAAGGCCTATGTCAATTTCTCCACCAGATTACTCACCTAAAACTGCAAAATCAAGAACACCAGTGCATGATCACAGATCTCCTGAGCAGTCAGCTATGTCAGTAGAATATGGTCGGGAGTCACCTGAACAGTCCTTAGCAATGGATTTTAGCAGGCAGTCTCCAGAATATCCTGCCGTAGGCACTGGTATACACCATATATCTGAAAATGGACCAACGGAAGTAGATTATAGCCCTTCAGATATACAGGAGCCTCCTTTTGCACGGAAGATTTCACCTGTGGAGCAGTCATCTTACTCTCAAGAGAAAGATATTTCAGAAATTATTTCAGTTTCTCAAATTGAAGCTTCATCCTCAACTTCATCAGCTCATACACCTTCCCAGGTAGCTTCACCACTGCCAGAGGAAACTTTTTCAGGGGATGTTCCACCCAGAGAGATGTCATTGCATTCTTCTTTTACCTCAGAAAAGGTGCAGAGCCTAGGAGAAAAGCTGTCACCAAAATCTGATCTATCTCCATTAACTCCAAGGGAATCTTCTCCTCTGTATTCTCCTACTTTTCCAGATTCGCCTCCTGCAATCACAGAAGCAGTGTCAGCTAGTCACACACCTTTGCTGTCACAGCGAGTGTCTTCGGTCAAAGCCTTTGGTTATCAGGAACCCTTATCAAAGCACAGTCCAGAACCTTTACTCAGCCCAGATAAAGAAGATTCAGAGAAAAGCAGCAGGTCACCAGAAGAACTTAGTTATTCATATGAGGCCAGAGAGAAAACTACTAGGTCTCCAGAGAGTATTAGCTATTCCTATGAGGCAGTTGGAGAATCTACTAGATCACCTCAAACCATGGATTATTCCTATGAGATAAGCAGAAAAACTGCTAGGTCTCCTGAGGCTACGGATTATTCCTATGAGATAACCAGGAACACTACTAGGTCACCCGAGGGTACAGACTACTCATATGAGATAATTGCAAAAAATATGAGGTCATCTGAGGTCACAGATTATTCTTATCAGAAAACAGGGAAAACCACCACGTCACCAGGGGCCACAGATTATTCCTATGAGACAGCTGGGAAAACCACCAAATCACCTGAAGATGCAGATTATTCCTATGAGATAACTGGGAAAGCTACCAGATCACCTGATACTATGGATTACTCCTATGAGACAAGGAAAACCTCTAAGTCACCAGAAGCCATTGGCTACTGCTATGAGACAACTGGGAGAACCACCAGGTCATCAGAGGGCATGCCTTACTCCTATGAGACAAGTGGGAAAGCCTCCAGTTCACCTGAAGCCACAGATTACTCATTTGAGACAACTGGGAGAGCCACCACTGCAAGGTCACCTGAAGCTACCAGCTATTCCTATGAAGCAAGTGCACATTTCACTCCAAGCAAATCGTTAGCAGAATCCCGCCAAGATGTTGACTTATGCCTTGTGTCCTCTTGTGAATATAAACATCCCAAAACTGAACTTTCACCCTCCTTTATCAACCCAAATCCCCTTGAGTGGTTTGCAAGTGAAGAACAGTCTCAAGATCAAGAGAAGCCACTAACTCAGTCTGGGGGATCTCAGCCTCCTTCTGGGGGAAAGCAGCAAGGGCGGCAGTGTGATGAAACCCCTCCCACATCTGTGAGCGAGTCTGCCCCATCCCAGACCGATTCGGATGTTCCCCCGGAAACGGAGGAATGCCCTTCCATCACTGCAGATGCTAACATTGACTCAGAAGATGAGTCGGAAACCATTCCAACGGACAAGACAATTACATACAAGCACATTGACCCACCACCCGTCCCAATGCAGGATCGCAGCCCTTCCCCCAGGCACCCTGATGTTAGCATGGTTGATCCAGAGGCTCTGCCAGTTGAACAGAATTTAGGTAAACCTTTGAAGAAGGACCTCAAAGAAAAGACAAAGACAAAAAAGCAGGGTACAAAGACCAAGTCATCTTCTCCTGTTAAAAAAAGTGATGGTAAATCGAAACAAGTGGCTTCACCAAAGCCAGCTACAAAAGAATCTTTAGACAAAATTTCCAGAACAGCTTCTCCAAAAAAGAAGGAATCTGTGGAGAAAGCAACCAAAAATATCTCTAATCCAGAGGTAAAGTCTCGTGTGGAAGAGAAAGATAAGGACACCAAGAATGCAGCAAATACAACAACATCCAAATCAGCAAAGACTGCAACCACAGGTAAAGACAAATAGCAATTCCCTAGTGTTACAATTTTTTTAGTTGTTGCAGTGTAGTTAGTTTACCTTTAAATCAGCTGAGAATGTGGTTTGTGGCATATCCTCGAAGAAAGATCAGGTTTTAAGCATAAATCCAGCATGTAAATGCCACATTTAAATGCATGAAATTCACTAGTTTTACTTTTATAATCTGAGAAAATTGATGAGTCAATTTGCCCAGAGAATTCATAAAATAGAAAGAATTTAATACAAGCTGTCTAAACAGTTAATCACCTAATAGAATTAAAAGTACCATTTTAGTAGGTGAAGTAGAATCAGTAGCAAAGTGAACTCCTTTATTCATTGTGAGAAATAAGTAGACACAATTCTCTTTAACATAAACTAATGCAATTTAATATTCTGGGAGGCGAAGTCACTATCTGCCTTTGGATGCTCTTATTACTTTGCGAGATTGATTTTAAAAGGAGCATTTTAAAAAAACTGACATTAGTAAAAGCATTTTGAGTGAACTAAGCGTGTACATCACATAATCCAGTTTTATGCCTTCAGCGATGACTAACATACAGGAAGTTAATGTAATTTTTAATGTCTGTTGTATACTATAAGTAGCAATAAAATATGAATTAGATTACAGAAGGAGGCTAATCTGTTGTTTCCGGCAGACCTTGTTAGGGATTGTTTGGGGGATACTTTGATTTTTCTGCTGTGAGGACTGATGTTCTGTTGAAAGCTTTTTTACAAGGAGCAGTTCTAGGATTCCACACAAACGAACCAGCATTCACGTGTCCCTACCTTCCCTGTTTTTGGTAGTCCATCGTTCCTTTCTCACACCATTGCATATCTCTGTTAGAAGATACATTTCAAAGCAGCAATATAGTTTCTCATGCTGTACATTTCTCCAGCACTTCAGCTCTGTATTAAAGTCATTAGTCATACTTCTCAGGTATGTGCTGGAATAATTAGCAATGACATAAAAGTGTAAAAATGTAACAACGAGCATCTTATTCAGTGTTGGTGTGCACAATTAAAAAAGATATATCAGAGATTTATTTTATCATCAAAGATGATAAAATATTCTGTAACAAAACCAGTAGTAAAAACTTTCTAAATCAGGAAATCTTACCACTTCATTTGGCATATTGCCCTATGGTGAGTGTCAGGACATGCTAGGCAACAGTAAGGGAGTTTGCTGGCCTTACACGGTTTGACCCTAAATTGAGTGTATTGCTCAGATAATTGTTTACCAAGCTTAATCAATGTGAGAAGGCTGATAAACCATAAATGTGGATCATCTGGGTAAAATTACGGGTTGAATCCCAATTTTTAGTTCACACCGTGATCCAGTTTGTAGCAAAAGATGCATTTTTTTGTGTAATGTTTTTAATGTGTTTACATGTTGTACTTCATTTTGACTGAAGCTCTTCTTAGAACAAGTACTATGTATACTGTGTACAGCAGCAAAGAAACGCTTCCCCCCTACTTTTTGTGATAAGTGGCTAATTTGTGTATGCAAATAAGGATACAGCAGGCAAACAAATACTTGACTCTGTTCCCTGAATTGCTTTACAACTTTCTCCTTCCAAGTTCCTCCTTGACCCTCTTTCTGCTCACATGTAGTAGCTTCCTGATGCATCTGTACAGGAGCTTGATCATATCAAGAGCTATCATATCTTGCTACGTACCTCACATTTCAGGACTGCTTCAAATCTTCATGGCTCCCTGCATGACACTAGATTTTATAATCATTCATACTCTAGACTTTCAAAAAGCTGCACTTCTTTACCTGGAAAATAATACCACCATTTACTGAATAGTAATTCAGTAATCACAGCTCTGCATAGTAATTGTTGGATAATAGTAGTATATTACTGGAAAAGGTTCAGCCAAGTTTTTGCTACATGGTAGTGATTTTTAATTGTATTATATAGCTGCAGTTTTTCAGGTTTTTCCTCCTATTACAATCAAAATTGGGATACAACAAAGCTGTAACATGTCATTATATGTAGGAGCGCTTTGCCATAATTGGACACATTTCACCTCAGTGGTTGTAACAGTAATTAATAAATGCATACTTTTAACCAGTCTGTGATATATTCATTTTGTTTGGTTTCCAAAGGACCTGGGAATACCAAGGTGGCAAAATCTACAGCAGTGCCTCCGGGACCTCCAGTGTATTTGGATCTGGTATACATTCCCAACCACAGCAACAGCAAGAATGTTGATGTTGAGTTTTTCAAGAGGGTGCGGTCATCCTACTACGTGGTGAGCGGGAATGATGCTGCAGCTGAGGAGCCAAGCAGGGCTGTCCTGGACTCCCTGCTGGAGGGCAAGGCGCAGTGGGAGACTAACATGCAGGTAGGCTCTTCACTCCTATCTCAGCCTGGAAATTTAACCCTTCTCAGCTATGAGAAACTAGAGCACCTCTGGAGTGGATGGCAGCTGCCAGAGAATGGGGCCCCCAGGCTGGGCACCTTGTTTCACCGATGACATATGAAGCACAGAGCTGCTCTGCACTCAGCTGCTCCCACGTCTCTGGCCCTTCAGACCTCTTCCTGGTTTTTAAAACAGTTGAGAACTGGTTTACAGGGCCAGCTGGCTGTTTCATGTTTTTACTACACCATATATATGATCTGAGTTTGGCAGTGTTGCAGTTTTAAGTAGGGAAGCAATGTTTCACACTTTATAGAGTAATTACATGCATTTGGAAAATTAATGTGCCTTTCCATTATGGTGAATAAGTAAACAAAATGTTTGTCTATAATCTGAAGAGTTATCAGTGCAGATTACTGATACTTCTCTGGAAAGCTGCATCTCAGCACCTTACAAAACTCAACATTTTATTTTGCTAAACTATTTATTTGCAGTTATTCTACCGCACCAGCATGTTGATTTCCTTTTATCCATCCATTTACTCAAGTATTTATTGCATAAAAAAGCCACTCTTTCCAAAAGGGAAACATACTTGTTGGCTGGGGCTTCTTGCAAGGACATTTTGCATATTAACTGTTTCTGTGGTCCATTCAACAAGACTTTTATTTTGTGTTGCAGGTGACCTTAATCCCAACCCATGACTCAGAAGTGATGAGGGAATGGTATCAAGAGACCCATGAGAAACAGCAGGATCTCAACATCATGGTTTTGGCAAGCAGCAGCACTGTTGTTATGCAAGATGAATCTTTTCCTGCATGCAAGATTGAACTGTAAGAACAAGACCGTGCATCACAAGATTAAACTTGTTCCAGAAATTCTTCGGTTTGAAAACACCTTTTCTGAAAATTCAACTCATCTATTCCAACTGCTGAACTATATACCTGCCAAATGCTATACTGTGTCCCAGTGATGCAAGTCACTAATATTTTTCAGTCTTTGTTGGTTGCTAAGGGAAATAACAGTCTTCCCATAGTAGAGTACAAATTACTGCGAAAATACAGATCCAGTTGCATCTCCGCTGAACATTTTGAAACCATGCAGTAGCAACCCCAACTGACTTTTGCCAGGTAGAGGCATTTGACCTCTAAAGAAACACAAAGAGAGAAAGAGAGAGAGGGGTAAGAGGAGAAAGTAGTAAATTATTAGGTCTGCATTTGTCTCATGGCAATAGATGTATCGCTTACTACAGTCTGCTTATGTTCTCACATGAGAAGAAAGTTTTAAATTTTTATCAATATGAGCTATCACTATGGGGATCCTTTTTTTAAAGAATTAAGTTAGCTCAAAAATAAAAAGAAAGAGAACATGGCTAGGAAGGGATGTATGACCTAATCACTCATCAGCAGCTTTCCACTTTAATTTGAACTCTGCATACTGACATACCGTAAAAATCACAGGCCAAATATGCATGTAGTCTGCACCCCATCCAGAAGTCTAAAACCTTTCTTACAACATGCAGAATTGTTGATCTAAGGCATGCTTCCAGCGAAAGCCCACTCACTCCAGCCAGAACTGACCAGTCCACATGCTTGAACACCCATGTCCACTGTCGATTAACTGAAGCAGAATACCAAAGCGGTCGGGAGTACATACAGTAGACAATTTGCCTTAGAAAGTGACTTGAATGTACAAAGAAACTTGATGCACTTCTTTTTTAATGCTGAGACAGCAAATTTATAAAACATCTGTGTAGGATCATAGTTACACCAGTAAAGAAGCGTGAGTGTGCATGTGTTGTATTAGGAACTTATCTGACTGGTCAAATGGTTTGGTGCTATGAATTACAAATGTTAGTTATGTGAACACTTCATTGATGCACCTGGACAGCTCAACAAGGCAAGATGAGCTTTTTTTTGACGGCTCCTTTCGTATTGTGGAAGCAAGATTGAAGTGGTGTCCAGTATCAGAGTTACAAAACTTAGTGAAACACTCAGAATGATGGAAAAGGTTACCTGTGAGCCTGTACAGTATTCAGCCTTCCTTTGTCTTACCTTATTTTATTTGTTTAATTTAAGAGTGAACATGGGAACAAATGTACAGAAGCCTTTCTTTTTAGTGCTGTGTGAACTTTTAATACATGATTTGTAACAAATATTTTCATTTACAGGTAAATGCAAAGAAAAATTTTGCAGGCAAAGGCATTTTTTTTAGTAGTTTTGTAAGATAAATGAATAGTGTTGTTTAAGATTCTAGTGAGAATGGATATTGAGGTAAAATTTATTGAAAACAGTCAACTGTCAATACCTTTTTGGGGAGAGGGGTGTAGAAGGATACCCTGGTTGTAAAATTATTCTATTGGGGATGATAGAAAATGGGATTTGAGAAGTTGATTGCCCATTATTTACAAGGTTATAACCTACATTCTCAACCCTCACAAGATCTTGAAAAAGGATAGAACAAGCAGTAAGCTAAAATAAGTCCCTTCTCTTCCCTTTTCCTTCCCTTCTTTTCTCTTTTCTTCCCTTTTCCTTTCCTCTTTCCTCTATTCTTTCTTTCCTTCTCTTTCCTTTACTCCTCTCTCCTCCTCTCATTTCCTTTTTTTACTCTTTCACTCCCTTTCCTCTTCCTTTCCTTGCCTCTTCCATTACTGTTCTTTTTTCTTCTTTTCTTTTCCTTCTTCATGTCTCCCTTCTTTTCCTTCTCTAGACTGCTTGCAGAGGAACAGCACCACTTCTCTGTGATTTAAGACAGTTTGGATTTTTTAGTCTCAGAAGTTTTACCCCAATTGAAAAAATCTTGTTGCATTGCAGAAGGTCTGCAAATCTGAATTTAAGAAGGTGTAAAGGCCTCCAGCATGGAGTTATGTGCTGGTTGTGTGAATCACCATTATGGCTGGTATTAAGTTTTATGATGTAGTGAATCTATGACCTCATTTTATTTTCTTTACTTATAATTTATTTCGATTTTACATTGTTAGGATATTTTTGTTTAATAGGTGTATGTTTGCACTCCTAATTTTTATGAGGGATTTTTAATACTGGTTTAGGGTCTTGTGGGCTTCTCACGCCCATTTAATGCTGTGAATTACTGTTTGTCAGTGGTTGGGGTTTTGATTTATTTTTAATGTCTTCTCTTTTTTTTTAGGTCTCTCTAGCAATGCTGTTTTATTTATTGCTATACCTTTTAAGTAGTTAAGAATAACTCAGAGTGACTATGGCACAAAAGGCAGATGGAAATGTATTGTGAAAACAAGCATGTTTGCTGGGCTCATGTCATTCACTTAAAAATGCTTTTGTAATACATAGTCTACAAAGATATGGGCAAAATTTTTGGCAGAAGAGTTTTACTCTTTCTACAACCCTTTCAGATTTGTCTACTTTATTACATAGGTCAGAATTCAAACCTTTTGAGTGGGTGGGAACAGATTTTCTGGTTTTCTGACAATACCTGAAATGGTTTGTATCTCCGCTTTGGTAGAAAATTGTTTTAAGTACAGCAGTGGTCTTGTGACTAATCTCACTTATGCCACTTACTCCTGTGAATCAGGAGCAATTTCACTACTGTCAGGGAAGTTACAGTCATCTGATCCTACTGTAAATTAAATTGGAATCAAGCCTTAAATATGCCCAAGCAAGTTTATGATGGCTGAAGCATTTCTTTTACTTCTGAAATAATAGTGATAATTAGACAGTTACAGTTAACCTTGACATGTACATTTGCTTTCTTTGCTGCTACAAGAATATTAAAACCCTGGTCTGGCTATTCTGAGGTATGGTAATGCCTGTTCCATCCATTCCCTTCCAAATGGCAATGGCACTTAGATTCAACACAGCGATGAGCTCCTCTTGCCCTTAATGACTTTCCTGCCTGTGGAACAAATCTACCTGTGCTAATCCTAGTACTACACAACTAGTTTAGTGTAACAGTCATCCAAATGTACTGTGTACATTAACGATGAGTGCTGTTGATCAGCATAGATTTCTAGGAGCATGGTTTGTTATTGATTACTCTTAATTGTAAAGATTCAATATGCGAGTGCAAAGAACACTCCATTTCAATGATGGTATTACCCATAACAGCATTCCCAGTCATGATCTTTATGCTATTAATATACTGCTTCATATAATTCAATGAAGAATTAACTTTGGGGATCCCATCCCACTCTTGAACTTGGACAGGGCCTCTCATGCATGCCTTTTCAAAGTCCTGTGGTGGGCCTGACTCATTGACCTCTATTTTCACCCCATCTTTCATAGAAATCACTTTCAATTTTTTTTTACTTATTTTACATACTGTGGTGAATGGAGATAACTGTGTATATGAATGTTGGGGTTTTTTTAATTGTCTATGATAGCTTATGCATTTTAGGAGAGTTCTGGTACTCTTTTACTAAGATTTAATAGATTTGTTAATTGAATTTTCAATCCCTCCCAACACAAGTAAATGAGCTCCAAAGAGCACTTGCTGTGCATTTGGAACATTTCTGTCATATGCTTCTCTTTGTTCATCTGTCGCCAGAGGTTCTTGCTCAGTAATGATGTTTTTGAGAGAAATAGTAATTTTATTGGTCTGGATTTACTAGAAGATGAAAAAATATACTGTTTACACTTGGAAGAAACTGTAAGCTTTCATCTTTTCACTTAATAATTGAAAAAAACACTAAAAGCAAATAGGGATAAGCATTTCTTAGAATGCAATTATATTATTCACCTGGTTAAAAAATGTTTGCTATTTAAAATTAAAAAAAAAAAGAAAAAACTCTTGTTTGTTTTGGCTTTACAAAAGAAAATCTTAAAAAAGAAATTAAGTAACTAAGTAAAACAATGGCATAAAATACAGAAAGAAAAAAAAATTTAAGAAGCAGCTTCTCTCTACTAGGCTAACTAAGAGCTCCAGATGGCAGGAGCTACCTCTTCAAGACTGGGCTGTAATCTCAACTGTAAAACACGAAATCTGAAATATGCTTTCACGCATTTGCATGCAGCCATTATCTTCCAAACTATGGAAAGAAAGTCTTGTGGCTGGCTGAGAAGCACCTCACACACCTCCTCTCTCTTGTTCTGAATGGTGTTTGTGTCAGTCTGCAGCTGTGTATGGTATTATGTCTTATAATCCTGCATCACTTCTATTCTATCCAGTCATATCTAATGTAGAAAATTAGTTTCCAGTGAAAGTAATATGTAGTGCTTTTATGATATTTGTGTGCAATATCCCCTCTTCCATTGAGGATATTTGATGTAAAAGAATCAAACTCAGTTCCACAATAAAATACAAAAGTGGTAAAGTGGTGTTGACATGTTTCTTGTCTTTGTGTATGTATGTATTTTTAAGTTTTCCCTTTCTCTTGGTCATGATTACCTAGTCTATGGGGTTTTTTTTCTGAAGATCAGAGAGGATTTAAATGCCAGACAAACCCCAGTCTCTCTTTAGAAATTGGAAAAATAAATGTGAAAGAATATTTTTATCTAGTGGTGTAAAACATTACCATGATGTACCATGACATGGCTTCTCTTTGTTGTTCTCATTTCTGTATTCCTCAGCAGAATGAGAAAACACCTCATTTTCAGTAAGTACACATTCAGAGATGATATGCAATAGCGTTACATCAAACTGAGCCCACTCTGAGGTCTTTTCCAAAGCTGTAGCAGTTCAACAAGAATGTGCAGCTTGTCTACAGTAGACATGGACCCCTCCTGGTCATCACTGCCCATTCATCTTGCTTAGAGGAGACAGAGCATTTGGGGAAACTGAGCCCTCATTTCAGTTTTTTACTTTATAAACATCAGAATTCCTCTTCTGCTAATGAGGGATGCTGTAAGATCAGGCTTTCTGCCTTTGTAGTTGCTTGCTGCTGCAATGCCCGCTGTGCTGAGATGCACCAGTCAATGGTGATGGCATGAAAGCAGGTAAAGGCTGGGGCAGCAAAATGCAAGGGGTGCTCACTCCCAGGAGAAGCAGAGGTCCTGTGGGATTTTCTTCATCCTCAGACAGCAGTCTTTTTTTGCAGGCCCTTATTCATCTCCAATGTCCAAGGGTTTATTTGTAACTTATGACAATAAGAAATGCTGTACTTGGCTTGAATTGGGATGAACATGGTGAAGTAGAGAAAAAATATGACTAGATGGGGGAAGTCAAGTGCTGCAAATCACATCCTGAGTATAATTCTGTATATGTGTACATCAAGATTTTCTAAGCTGTTGTGGTAGAGTAGCTGATGCTACTTAAAATACATTAAAATGATTGTGGCAGAGGAGACCAGGTCGAGCTTCAATCCCAGTCATTTAAGTGCAATTGCATAGCAAAGTTCTGGATTTGCACAGGTGTGACCACCCACGGTACCTGTGGACAGAGGCCAGGCCAGCCTGGTCTGTGGTGCTTGGCTTGCTGCTTCTAGATGGCACATGAAAGCTCCTTTCTTCAACACAGCTGCTGAGGTTTATTATTTCCACTGGAGTTGTTAATGAACAAATTCAATCAGCTCATGAAGTATTACAGATTCTATGGGAACATGATGGTTCCTCAGATCTATTCAGTCCATCTAAAATGAGGGATCTGTCTTGTGGCATCCTAGAGCAGTAGACTGTTTATTCCTGATTTCTAGTGTTCTGTGGATGGGAGGAAATTTCAGCTTTTCATTGTTCCCAGGATGGGGCAAAAAAGAGGTGTTGAGGGGTCTTTTGATTAACAGCTACAGTGACGTGCCATAGATCCAGCTTGTGCCCAGCATTGCAACAAAGCTCCTTGGCTTTCTAAAGCATCTCTGGGCCCATGAGCATTGCCCACGTCCTTCAATCAGCAAGCAGTTTTTGACCATTGCCTGCTGCTGCAGTCAATATTGATCTTCCAGAGATGTGACTAGTCTGCACTAGCATGTACCATCCTCTGTTGTGCTGTGTGTGCCTTCTTTGGCACTATCTCCCACAGCATACTCCTGGAAAAGCTGGCAGCCCACAGCTTGGACAGGTGCACCTTTCGCTGGGTTAAGAACTGGCTGGATGGCTGGGCCCAGAGAATGGTGGTGAATGGTGCTTTGTCCAGCTGATGCCCACAGGGATCAGTGCTGGGGCCTGTTCTGTTTAGTATTTTTATTGATGATCTTGATGAGGGGATTGAGTCTACCATGAGCAAATTGGCAGATGACACCAAACTGGGAGCAAAGTATCAAACTGTTGGAGGGTAGGAGAGCTCTGCAGAAGGACCTGGACAGGCTGGATCCATGGGCCAAATCCAGCAGTATGAGGTTCAACAAGACCAAGTGCCTGCACTTTGGCCACAACAACTCCAGGCTGGGGACAGAGTGGCTGGACAGTGGCCAGGCAGAAAAGGACCTGGGGGTGCTGGTGACAGCAGCTGAACATGAGCCAGCAGTGCCCAGGTGGCCAAGAAGGCCAATGGCATCCTGGCCTGTACCAGCAATGGTGTGGCCAGCAGGACCAGGGCAAGGATTGTCCCCCTGTACTCGGCACTGGTGAGGCCACACCTCAAATCCTGTGTTCAGTTCTGGGCCCCTCAGTTTAGGAAGGACTTTGAGCTGCAGGAGCATGTCCAGAGAAGGGCAACAAGGCTGGTGAAGGGTCTGGAGCACAAGTCCTGTGAGGAGCAGCTGAGGCAGCTGGGGTTGTTTAGCCCGGAGAAGAGGAGGCTCAGGTGTGACCTTATCACTCTCTACAGCTCCCTGAAAGGAGGCTGTAGCCAGGTGGGGGTTGGGCTCTTTTCCCAGGTAACCAGTGACAGGACAAGAGGACACAGTCTCAAGCTGCACCAGGGGAGGTTCTGGTTGGACATCAGGAGGCATTTCTTCACAGAAAGGGTGACTGGGCACTGGAATGCCTAGGGAGGTGGTAGAATCACTACCCTGGATATGTTTAAAAAAAGACTGGATGTGGCACTTAGTGCCATTCTCTAGTGGACAAGGTCGTGTTCAGTCATAGTTGGACTCGATAATCTCAAAGGTCTTTTCCAGCCTAGTTAATTCTCTGATTCTGTCATTCAAATTCAGCCCAAAACTACCAGAGGCTGCGTAATGCTGAGTGCCCTTATGATTGCAAGAGATTTGCTGGTTTTTGACTGTTATGTTCAGCACCATTTCCACCAGAAATGAAATCGAGGCAAACTACAGAACTAAATCAGCAGGCACGGTAGTCTGCATGAGCGTTTTTTGCTGGTCCTCACGGATCCTTACCACCTGATGTAGCTGCTTCTCTGCTCTTCAACAATTCCAGCATTACCAGCCCCAGTGGGAACTGCTGGCAAGGTGGAGGTTGACTGTGTATCTGATGCCAGCTTCACTACCAAAACAATTGCATGCCATGATTTACACATCATACTGCAGATTGGTCCATCACCCGTGCTTGTGAATCCCATGGAAAAGACAACTGAAATATCTGGGACTTATGCCCTAATACAAACAAAGCTAAATATACTTAACAATCCCCACTAAAGTTACAAGTTAAAGTTAACTGTTAAGGTCCAGAAATTAATTTTGGTTGAGCTTTTACAAACCTAATGTTATTTTACCTCAGCTCGCCTGTGTTACTTTCTTAACAGCTGAAGGTAAACTGAACCACTGAGCCACCTAAATACTTAATATGAACCCGCCTCCGGAGTGCAAGTCAGTATACCCAGAAACAGTTCACAGTAAGGATCAGAGCAGGCTTGAAAATTTCTTTGCCCAAATCACTTAAGGGAGGAATTGCCAAGACTCGCAATAGGCAAGATACACTGAAAGCTGAATTTTGTCCTGTGCTTGTCAATGGGGCTCTAATTCTAATGTTATTTCGGTGCCTGGGGCATTTGCAATTTGGAATGGGTAGAGTGGACTTGAGCTCATCAGAAAGGTTTAAGAGTAGAAAGACTCAGTACTGTGCAGTTGCTGAGTTCAGTGACAACTTCGCTTTCCGTGGGGAGGCTATCTAGAGTAGGTGGCACAGTTTTCTACCATGTTTAGCATCTAAAGTTACTTTTGAATTAATGTTTTGTCACTAATTTTTGACCTATACTTCATTCTCCAGTTTCATTTTGAAAGAGTCACTGTCCTAAATTCAGGTTGGCAGTAGTACAGCAGTAGTTTCTCTTCTACAGTTGAAAAGCTTTTTCCTCATCTCATCTCATTTCCTATCATTAAATTTCTGGAAAGGTAAATTTAGCTTTACTCTCCACAGATGTCCTCAAAATATTCAAATACGCTTCGTAGGGCTGAATTGTAGTTTGTACATAAACAGGAAACCCAGCAAAAGTGGATGCTGTTCAGCAGACCACACCTCACATCCCTGTAAGTCAGTGGTGCAATTCCCTTTTATAACTGTTAACTCCAGCTTCCTGAGGAGGCAGGGGAAGACAGGTTGCTTGCTAAAGTGTGCCCCAGGCTGTCTTCTGTCTGTCTCAACAGCACAGTGATGACTGCTCAGGTCAGAAACCCCCTAGTACCAGCCAACCTTCATCTAAAGCTCGCAAGCGTCATCGTCCTAGTCCTACAGTTTTAGGGTGACCAGAGAACCCTGGAATGGGCAGGAAAGCAGCTGAGACAGGCCACTTAGAGAGGGAGCAAGTGCTTGACACCAGCACTGTGTGTACGACACAGCATAAGACCAGGTCTGAAAGCATCTTGTAACCTTATCTTGGCAAGGTCAGGTGTTACCATAAATAGGGCCCATCTGTGCAAGGCTTCTGGCAACATTTATTTGAGCTGCAAGGGAATAAACATGTACGTTTCTTCTTGTGAATAATGGATTATGACCTTCAGTGCTTTGCTGGAACTGTTCTGCCAGTAACACTCCGGGGAGGAAGAGTTACATATTTGCTTGCCTTAGCAGCAGCATATTTGGTGTCTGCCATAGGTTTGAATTGGGATGCCGCTTTTTTCTCTTAAGAGCAGCCAAATTCTTACCAACATTCCAAGCAGGCTTTGCATTTGTATTGGCTTCTGTTTCTTTTGGCTAGTATTGTTGAAAGGTCTCTCCCACACTTGGGAAAACATGGGAGAGCTGTTAACAGTGTCTGGGCATGTGCAAGTCTGGCAATGCTGTACCATACACACTACCACAGTCAGGTATTATTTGGGCTGCTTGTCACAGCTCAGTGACTGTGCATGCCAATGTACTGCTTATAGCAACGGGAGATCTTCCCCTAGCTATAAAAACACCAGGAAAATTAGTAGGGAAATTATTCAAAAACTTGCACGAAGAAAGATGCACTCCTGTGATTTAGAAATATACTGACAAGGGAGAAACTGCAATAGCTTTAATCCTAATCACAGCTGTAGTCAAATGAAAACAGGATGTGAAGGAACATTTCTAGGAGAGGTGTTCAAAAATATGAGCTAGTGTTACTACTAAGAAAGATTTTGGTCTGTCCCCTCCAGGAAATATTTAGCCAGCCCTATTCACATACAGAAAGGTCTAGACAGCTGTCTGAAACAGAACAGCAAGAACCAGAAATGCTTCAAAAAGCTTGAGAGCTTCCTAGTGAGAAAGTGCTCACTGGGTTGTGAGCTTGCATCAAATGTCAAATCAAGTACCAGGGAGCAGGGTTGGATGAATTCAGGGCTTTTTGTGTTTGTAGAGCACAAAGCTATTTTTTTATATGCATATATATACATGCACATTCTTCTCTTAGCATCAGAGCTCACATTTAAGCAGCAACAGATCAAAAGTGGCTGTATGACTTCCCTGCCCCTCCTCCTCCTAAATGTGGACAGCTGCATCACAGCAGGCGACGGCAAACACAGCAGAGCACACATGGCCACAGGCAGCCGGACAGAAGGGCTTTTGACTACTTGGGGCCCAGTTTCACTCCTAGGTGCTGCTACAAGAGCTCTTCAAGCTTCTTTTTTAAGAGTTACCAGCAAGCAGGTAACAAACAGGGGCTGTGTGCAACATGATTTAAACAAGGGGGCAAATAATCAAGTGTGAGTTTTCCTGGAGTGGGAAGGAGAAAAGCAGGTAAATTAAGCCAGGTTAGTTGACATTCTGTTGATTTTTCATGCTGTTGCATTTGGTACACAGCTACTGCATGTGTCTTCCTGAGGAAGATGAGCACATGCCTGAACAGGTCTCTGAATTATCCTGTCTCACAATTTGTCCACCTTACTGTTGACCTTGCTCAAAGTCAGCAGGTAGGATAGAGCACCAAGGAGCAGAGTACCTTCCTCCCTCCACTCAAGCTTCATTTGCTAATACATGTTTTGAGCCTCTTGAGATTCAGCTGTATCCAGGGTCCTCAAACCTCAGGGTGCTTGAGCACTTGGTACCCCAAGCTGCTTGCACCACTGAGATCTGGATGCAGGGCAGAGACATGGCTAGCCTCCTTGGAGAAGGGGAACAAATAAATGTGACATGATACATTGGAGGAACTTGAAGGGGATCACAGGTGAGATCAAAAAGGAAGCAGCAGTGAGGATTGCTGGAGAATTCAGGAGGGTGCACGTGCGTGTATTGGAAACGTGAGGATTTGCTAGGTGGGAAAACAGTTTGGCTAGACAAAACACTAGAAACTGGTTGCTGCTGAGACCATAGTGAAACCTGGGGTGGGGAGCAGCAAGACAGCAGCTACTGAACCATGGAGAAATACTTAGCTGGGGCCTAAGGGGAAGAAGGTCCCTGGTGTGCAGCTGGTCCAGCTGGTGCAAGTGTCAAAAGTGGCTTCTCACTCAGGGTGATACCAAAAGGACAGATAAATGAGAGGGCTTGTCAAAAAATTTGGCTTATGTCACAAATAATCTGGATCCTCTGCTGCAGGTCTTGGGTTTGGTGTCCTTCATCTGGCCCCATGCATCTGATTTGCCTGCAAAGCATTTGGCAAAGAAACCCGCTTCTGCCAAGGGCAGAGGGCAATATGGGAGGAGACTGGGGAAAAGGCAGAGAAAAGTTGTACCTACTGGTTTAAGTTTACGCCTTGACGTGCAGTCAGAGGATTCCAATCCACATGCCTGGAGTAAAACAAAGAGGCAACCACCAGCAGGCTACTCAGGGCTCACATGAAGATTCTTTTTTCTCCTGTTGCTGTAATAGTTAAGTCTAAATAAATGGAAAGGGGGGTAGTTGTGGGGGAAGTGAAGCCAACTCTGTGAGACAGCAGGGACACGGCAGCTGGCTGGAGCTCAATTACCATTAGCAGCCTGGCGTATCTACCAGCAGACTGAGGGAGGGAGGGTGGAGGTGCAGCCAGAAACAGGCTCCTTGTGCTGCCAAGAGGCCAACAATAACCAAGGAGAAATGTGTAAAATTGTAGTGTAGTGAAGATCCCAACAGCTGATGCCTGTAGAGAGAAGATCATACAGGAACTTGGATGTGGGAGTGATCATGGACCTTTAGAGTTACAACCCATGTTCTGAAACTAAAGAACTGAAATACGTGGGTAGGGAAGGGACACTACATTCTCCTGTGTCTCAATAAGGAGTGACTGTGACCTCTTTAAAACCACCAGTTTTAAGGAAATTGTTCTTAAGAGTGTATTTGGCCTTCTACTCTTCCTCAAGACTCCCTAACTTCTCCTAGTAATCAGAAAGCATTTAGACCAGGAAAGAGAAAAAAAATTTCAGGAGACTTTCCTCAGAAGTTGTCCAGGAAAGTCCACTGCTAGACAAGCCACAAAATCATCCACTTACCTGGCTGGAAACAGCACTCTCTTATTGCTCTATGGGAGAAACTATGGGACTTGCTGACAAGATGGGGTCAAGGACCTTAGTGTCAAGTTTCTTGGACATGAAAGAGCAGTCAGGCTCTGATTGTGTTTGCTGGGAATTCTAAGAAAGGCATCTGGTGTATTCCATGTATGCTCTCCTACACTTAAAACAAGTTCACAGATCTGCAGCATGTTCTCACTGGATTTACAGTTGGTTTGTGATGTGAGTTTTATCACTGCAAAACTAGATAGATGCACAATAAAACCCAAAATGCTTATTTACACCCCGTGGTAAAGAACAGTGAGACAATAGTGCTGCAGCCCTAAAAAACTGCAATTACAGCCAGGCTGTTGCTCAGATCTCCCTGTTTTAAAGGACCTTGTCCCACTGAGCACTGCAAAAAGCTGCTAGCCGCAGCTGACAAGATTCGGTGGGAATGTATGAAGGGATGGATGCTGATGCATTACAACCATAATCAATGCACTAGGATTCTTTCCTCCCTTGCCATTTCCTTGTGCTCTTGTGAATAGCTACATTGTTTTACTGATCTGAAGAATGGGGCATGGGACCGTGAAGGGAATTAGGTCAAAAACCCCATGAAACGGTGCCCAGAATATAAAAGGAAAGTGCACTACAGTATGAGGCTCCTTGGTGTGTGCCGAGGTGATTGCACATGTTTCTCTAGTGACTTTAGAAAAGGAGCAAAGCAGCACCAGTAAATTCAGAAATTTCTAACATCCTTACATTAAAGACACATCTGACTGAATGTACAAGTGTTAACTCACTAGGCTGAAACTCTTCAGTAGTTTTAAAAATGGCCTAAAGTTAAGCTTTCAACTCCATGCATAGTAGCCTGAATTTTCCAAATGGCTTAGGAAAAAGAAAAAAAACCAATCAACATATGTTAATCCTCTTAAGTGTCTGAAGTTCAGAGTACCAAAGACATTCTTTCCTGTGAGAAACCCCTACTGAAAAAAACTTGTGTTTGAAATTCTTCCCTTTTCTTTTGTTCCTTCCACCCTCTAGACCTTTCATAACAGGCAAGCTACTCCGTATGGCTTTGCTTCTTTGTATTGTCTCTATCCCATCTCTTGCCTGGCTGATGGTAGAAGGAAAATACATCATATACAGGATGAAGATTTCTAAACCACATGTGCTTTACTTCAGGAAACAGGCAAAGTGGGATGCTTAATTTGCATACAGCAGTCACATACATTCACACTTTCAGCATGATTGAAGTGAAATATTAATAATGGTGAGCACTTCAGTTCACCAACAGAGGAATGCATACCACTGCATTCCTAGTTCCAGTACTAAGCAGATGCTTTAGCCAGCTTCCTAGCTTCCATTTCTTGCTTAGCCTGTTCTCTCATCTCTCTTTCTCTCTCAATGAGAAGTACTTGTAGTTCTTCCCACTTCTTCAGGTTCTGCTCATGTTTTGCAATGTCTTCTGCTTCACATTCTGGCAGTTTTTCCTTGACAAGTTGGGTAGTCAGGGTTAACAGGCTTTCAGATTCAACCTTGCCAAGTGAATGCAGCTTGGAGTACAGCTCCTGTCAGAAAAAGAGATTTGGTAGGGAGTGTCAAGGAGAAAGCCAGTCAATCACAAAACAATGAGACACAAAATACTTCTCTATAACCAACATATCACTGATCAAATTATTATTGTTATTATTATTATTATTATTGCTGCTGTTGCGGCTACACAGGCCAGGTAACTATCACAGAAAAGTGTTTCAACTGTGGTAGTTGCTACCATTTCTTGAAATGCTAACCTCTAGACTATTTTTCTTTTTAGCAATAAAACTGAACCAATGAAATTTCATTTTCCTTAACTACTCAAATTCTCTTCTTTTTCCAAGTTCAGTTATCTGGTATTAACAAAGATCAGCTGACCAGTCAACCACAATAAATATAATTTAGACACTTTGGTTTTGTGTCTTGCCTCAAAACCAGTTGCACAATTTCATCCACACAGTCTGCATCAGCATCCCTCCCAACAGGTTCAGTCACTTCAAATGTTGTCTTTCTAACAGCATACTAAGTAGCTCCCATAGTTTTTCTTCCAACTTACTGTGTCTGAGGTGTGACTACACTTGCATAGATTATGCAACACTGTTACAGCAAGGGATATTTTTTCAGGGATATTCCACACCGAAACTAAGAGCAAAGCTTCAGTACTCCAGTTTTCTTTCTTGAGCTTTACTTACCTGGATTTCCTGCAGCATAAAGATGTTAACACACTTAAGATGATGAATCACGCAGCGATACTATTTCTGGCTTTCTGTAATCTTTAGCCTGACGGCTCCCTAACATTCTGATTAATTGCCTTGAAAGTGCAGATATACGACAAAGGAGAAGATGACATAGCATTGGAAAATTCTTTATCCTTTGTTCACTCACTAGATAAAAACACATTTTCCCAACTCTTCTTTTAAATAAAACATTTTACTCAGCCCAGCACTTGCAAAAACATTTGAAGTAAGTATGTGTTCTAATGAAAGGTAAAACATGAATCCATACTTTTTTCATTTGAATGACTGAACTTGTTTTGCATTGCAGGCTAATGGAAAGGTGATGTGCGGATTGTTCTCCTCCAAACAAAATGCAGTTCTAGAGCCATGCAGATATCCAGACTTCCAGTTATCACTGAAAGTTTATGCACTGTGCAGCTGGTCCACAGTGTGCCTCTTACCCGAGCTCATGCCAGCAATAATCTCTGCACAGGCACTTTCCCTCAGCTCCTATCTGGAGGCCCTGACTTGTTCTTAGGCAGGAAGCTATTATGTCTCCTCTGAGGCCTCTACTCTTCTCCCTCCCTTAGCCAACACAACTGCAGGCTTTGTTGGGTTTTACTTTGGAGGTCTGAACTGGACAGACAGGAGATTAAAGACTCTTTAAAATGCTAGACTTTAAATGCAGGTCTGAGGGGCTTGGGTATTTGGTTCTGTCTGCTTTTTGATTTTATGATAAAGAATGAAAACAAAGTCAATGTCTTCAAGGCTAATGGACTAAAACTAAACTCAATAAACTTACTTACGTGTATTAGTCTCTATTGCGTTTGAAATGTCAGTAAGTACACAAAGCATCCATTTGTTGTTGTTACATCAACCATTTGTTGATTTTTTGACAGGATACCCTTCCTTCTCGGACCAGGGTAGAAGAGAGCAGAGGAGGCTGCTGTTCTGCAAAGTTCTTTATTTCATAGTCTCATAGTTTCTTGAAGACAGAGTTCGAAGGGGGTTACATGATAAAGGCAAGCAGCAACAACAGCAGCAGCAGCAAAACGGCAGGCAGCACACAACATATTCTTCTAATTTCCCATAATTGTTTATTATTCTCTCTCTCTTTCTCCTTTAGACTGTACATCTTAGGTTTGGGGAAGAAACTTGACGACTAATGCTAGTGTTTACAGATTAGATATGTAGTTTAAATGTAACTAGTTTAGATCATTCGCACTCTTCCTATTAAACCCTACCAAGGATGTGCTTAAAAGAGGCTGAATACAAACACAGGAAATTGAACTACAGAAAGGCAATAAACTGTAAACTAGCAGGTCTTGTCTCCTAAGCCATTACTGGTATCACTGGTATCCTGGAATACTTGCTGCTCTTCTCTTATACATTAGTAATACTGATTTAGGAAAGCAGCAGCTTGTATGTCCCACAGGTACCACAAGGGCACATTCTTAAATGGCTAAATCATGATTTTCACAAGCAGTCTCCAGGGCTCTGCATGCAGACAAGTTAGGGAAGGTGCACTGCTTTTAGAGAAGGTGTTCCCAGCATTTACACGATAAAATGTTTGCTGCCTAGTGGTCATTGACACAGATGGAAAGAATTGCCTGAGGAACACTATACTGAGCAGTGAGCCTCAGCATACGGGATCTGAAAACAGGTAATTACAACACAAATGAGTGTCAGAGTCTAGATTACAGCTCTAATGGCTTTTTCTGGAAATAGCCAAATGCCCTCAAGTCCTGTTTGTTTTAGTGGAAGTAAAGGACAAGTATCCGTATCTGTTAGACTTCCATGCCTTTTTCAGGTACTTCCACAAATGGTTGTTCTGAAGGTTGGTATGAGACAGAGGCCATTCCATGGAGTACCATGGAGGAGCATGTGTATGTCTGGAGCACATGCATATGCTTTTCCTTGCATTGAGGTGTATGATTTGTGAAACAGAATTGGGAGTGCAGGAGGAAGAAGCAATTGGTTTTGAACTCAAGCAGAAAGACTGGGACGTACTAGCTAACTGATGCAGGGCTGGACAAAGTGCAACTGAATTGTTTTCAGCAGCAGAAGTGCAAACCCTGTGCTGGGGCTACACAGAAGAGGCAGATCATCTGTGCTGGGACAGCAGCTGGGAAGGCACACATGACCAGGTTGATTCAGAGCTGCCACCTTCCCTCACACTTGTATGGATTTCTAGTGCACTAATCTGCCCTGTGAACTACACCTGTAGGTGTCCCAGGGCTCAGCTAGGAAGTGGCTACTGCTGGCCTAATGAATTTGAGAGAAGAATCTAGGAACTCCTTCAGGCTTAGCTGAAATGGCATCCTGACTCAAGAGCTCCTTTTCTCATTCAGACGACCAGAAATTTTGGCTTAATGACATACAATTACTGTTGGATGCCTAGATGTCACATAGGGGCTATGTCTTTCTCATATTCAGACTTTCCTGGTCAGATCTTAAACACTGGGACTAGTTTTTTGGCCAAAAGTCACTGCCACACCGGGAATGTCTGAATTGGGCTAATTACGGAATTTGTGGAAAGGTTGAGCTGAGAAGAAAACCACACTCTTGGCACCAGTCCCCAATTTGACATTCAGACCTCATTTTCAACACTGCATTATTTTCCTCAAGGTTAGATAATGGATAGACAATGAGAAACACATAAAAATGTCTCACTCCCTCCTTCAAGGGACACTTGTGTTTACCTAATTCACTGTAATTCATCCAGGCATTAATTACCATATGCTGAGCACCCACTGATTCCCAAACACCTCAATTAAAAAGTTTTAACCGCCTACAACACAAGCTTAATATCTAAAGATTAGTAGCAAAGTTATGTAAGTAAAAATTAAAGCAAGGAGAAGCGTGTGTGTGTGACTTGAAACCATAGGCTACTAGTCTTTTAACTTTTGAAATTTCTTTAGAACAGTCTGTATCCAGCACAACTGTTCAAGGTCACACCCATCCAGGTGATAGCAACAATGGAAACTGATGGGCTATGGAAAGAGTACTGCTCCTGGATGAGTTTCAACCTGAAGTACTCAAATTTTACCACAGCACAAATCAGAGATGAGAAAATAAGATTAGCTCATTTAGCTAATTTATAGCTATGACATGATCAAATAAAATGCACTCATTATACAGATGTGCTCTAATGAACAGCTTTTTGTGTTTCTTACTGTTATCATACATAATTATACTGTACACAAATGGACAATACATTCAGGGTAGTCTCACACCTATTACAATTTATTTTAATGAGCAAGAGCCCACACAAGGTCAGATAATGGGTCTCTAATGACATACCACTTTTGCGAATAAGACTGGAGTTATTATTTTGATGTATGAAAAGTGAAGATAAAATTCCAGCAGACAGACTAAAGACAAGTGGCCTTGAGCATTTATGTCTTTGTAGGCTGCTGCTTCCTGTTTGGAGAAGTGAAAATGCAAGGTCACATCAGTTTCAAAAATGCCAAACAGAACTCCTGATGTGCTGAAGGTGTGTCAGTCTACTAGCCATAGTAAGTCAGCATTTGCATTTTCTAGTATGTATCACAGAGATCTACCACAGCTTAGAGTATTTAGATAAATTAAACTGTCTTACCTTGAATCGGCTGTAGTACTCAGGTACTTTAGACTGCTCTGTTTCTTCTGACTCTGTACATTGTGACTTCTGCTCTAATTTCCTGGCTTCTTCAGCAGATTCTGGATCAGGTTTGTCTTCAAGGACAGACTGCAAAATGGTCTCCAGGGCATCAATCTGAACAATCACATTTGTCATGGTTAGCATAAAGAGTTTGGAAATACAATGTAAATAACACAACTGTCATGTATTCAAACAACTTCATGAGTTACCTTGTATTTTGAGATGACTTCTGTATATGCTAAACAGAAAACCAAATTCTAAAAGGAAATGAGACAATCTTGAAAGAATTCTGTACTGTGCTTGTGATTTTGAAGTGTGTGGCTCTCACTCACAGTCACTGCATTGCTTTTTGGGCTCTACTGCTGGATATGTATCGAGATGCAGCATTAGTAAAGAATCAGCAAGAACCTTCTTTCATAAGTTCTTAGTTGTTCACCGAACAAAGTAAAAAGTACCCCTATACAGATAGCATTTCTAGGTATTAGATTTACTATGCTAGATTTACTATTTTTAGAGTATTAGTATGCAGACGGATAGGATCTTCTATGGACCTGTTGTATCAGAGACAGATACAGCCTCGTTTCAACACCAGGATGTTCACCTACAACACAGAGCAAGAAGAGGAGTTCCTTAAGTTGTCTAGGGTTTGTAAGCAGAAAAAAATCACTAGTGTATTAAGCTGAGTTCTTCAGACTTGGAGTAAGAAAGATACCTCCAAAACCACACACCCGAAGAGGTAACTTAAAATGGTGGAAGATGCAGATGTGACCTGTCTTGTACTGTCCAATATTACACTGAGAAGCTTCAGAAAACAGAGCAATAGGTAGGATCACCTGCTGAGCAGTGCCCTGGACTTTTGTTTGTCAGGGGAGACTGCAAGCTTAGTAGTGACATGAGCAAAAGGGAGGTTCCCATCACCAGAGACACCCTCAGGAAAAAGTACCAAGAAGAGGAGAGACTTCAGTGATGTTTCTATGCTCCAGCCCATGTGGTAGTGACACCCTAAGTCACTCCTAAGCTGTCTGATTGTAGGATCAGCCTGATTCCCCACAGCACTCCTAAGCCCCAAGTCCATTAGTTAGTGCGGATCTTATAAATGGACTGAATCTATCCATCCTCCCTGATTGAGGGCAGTACAAACCTTCTAGAAATCACTCTTGGCTTTTTGGACCAGTACCACTCAGGACATCATCTGAGGGCACAGAACACATACAATTAGCCATGAGAGTAAGAAGATGTGATAGCTCATCGTTACTGCTAAGAAATATGTCTCTGAGTGGTTTCAAAAACTTGAGAAACAAAGGTGTCTCCCCACACCCGCAGATATGTGTTTCCTGTGACACAGACACAGGTGTCTCTAAAGAGAGGGCAAGGCTTAGAAAACATACTTAAATGGTCTGTGGCAATAACACACGCTCATCACCAAGGACATGCCAGTAGACATTATCACTGGCTCATCGACTGAAGAAGTGATTCTGTTCTAAACAGAACTTCTACTTCTCCTGTCTTGTAAAGGCCTCTGAAGTTTGCAGAGCATCTTTTCATTAACAAGGCACAGAATTCACAGGTTTTACTGAGGTTTGTTTTATATGAAATTCCCCTTGTTCAGTGGTTTATAGCCTTTATACTTACAGCCTCTTTACAGATTTTGATGTCCCCTGACAATGGAGCCACATTCTCCATCACTTGCAAAGCTCTATTCAAATATCCAGGTGTCCACATCAGCGGCATTAGATTGTATACAGCTCTTAATCCTTTAGTCAACTCCACCTTCCCTGTGACAAAAACACACTTTATTGTTAGTGCTTCAACATGTGAGTCTTAAAGGAACCAGTATCGGTTGGCTCTGGTTTCTAGAAGTGACAGCAAGTATCTTGGCTTCCGTGGTAAAAACAACAAAATTCTACAGAGTTGCTCTGGTAGATCTTACATTGACTTATTTTATTAAGGTGCCTTCTTTTTGCTCAACTTCACGTAATCATGTGCATGTTTCTGGTACCTCCCCATTCCCCCGCACCCATAAATTTTGCCCAGATGGAAATGAGAGTAAATGGCCAGGTTTTCTTGCTGTCTGGCTTTGTAACAGCAGTTTGTAGAAGGATGTCTGAAGATCTCAGACAAATGTCTCCTTAGCTTTCAGCTGACTGTGGAGCATGTGTGCACTAAATCTGATTCTCTGGATTTACCTCTGTGGCCTCTAGGGTTTACTCACCCATAATAGCACATGTCACGGCTACGCTTAGTACCCCAAACTAACTATGCTTAGTTTCTGCTGAGGCTTCCTAAGAGAAAATATATAGGACACTTGCCAAAAAATAAATTCTGGTTCTTGATTTAAGACAATCTGTGTAACAAAGTGTTCATTGATTTTAGCAGGACCTGTGATACACTGCACCACTTACAATGTGGCTTTTCAGCAATTACTTGAGAACATGCAACTCCATGACATAATAGACGAAATGCACGTCACATTGTAGTTGATGCAATTTACAAAGATTGTCACTCTTAGGCTTTGATTTTGTTATTGTCAGCATAATACCTCTTCAAGTGTAGCTTACAGGAGTTGTGTCCAAGCTCTCAATCCAATTTGCACTCTGGCTATAATGACACCAAACTATGAAAGACACCTTCTTCACATGGAAGAGAACAGTTTAGGAAAAGCAAGGTAGTAAGCGCCCAGACAAAGCCTATGGACCACGGCTAAATTAAAACAGCTGAGGCGCTTGAGGCCACTCTGTACCCGTAGACACCTTTTACTCTCTCAGAGGTCAGTTCCATTAGTGCCGGCAAGGCTGTGGAATATGTGACATAACAGTAAATAGCTTTTGATCCACTGAATGTCAATGTCAATGTCATGGAACAAGCACTATTGCTCTCAGACAAGTGTGAAGTGCATTTTTAAATACAGCCACTACTCCACCAATCTATATGACATTTAAAACTCTCCAAACTGAATGCCAGCTGGATGGCAAAGTCCCCATTTGTATCAGTATCTCCACTGGGTTACAAACCACAATGCTATGAAAAATCCTGCTTTCAGATTAGTTTTCACATTCATCGCCCCTTTTGACTGAAAATGAGTTTTTTGGTTTATAGTCATGATAAATGCAAATCAGCATCCTAATTCTGCCACCACACATCATATTTTGAGGTGACATTTTAAGAACAAATTCACTTTTTATTACCCTCAATAATGCAGTAATGAAACAAAAATTAACAATAAATCATTGATTACTTACTTACTTTCTAGTAAATAATCATTTTGTAGAGAAGAACAAAACCTATCTGTACTATATTCCAATAAATATTTAGAGGAAATTCAAGAATTGCTTGCCCATTTCCCTTCCCTTCAATTCTGAATATACTCTGTTCTAACTTCTCTTTAATACTATATAGCAAGTTATTAACAGTGAAAACTTCTTAACAGATACAGGATAAAGGCACTGCTATCTGCTGTTCACAACCCAAACATTCACTTTACAGTGACTAGTAGAAGTTCTAAACATAGTGTTTTCCAGGCTGTGCTCTCCCATCCTCCTAAGGTTTAAAGATTATTTTAAGACAGTCACTAACCAGAAAAAAGAGTCTATCGTCCATAACCTTAAATTTGTGTCATGAAAATCTGTACTTTAGGGTATTTTTTAAAAATTTTTTGGTCAACCAACAAACCAATCCCACTGTTATTTAAGAATATCGTCTCTCTTTCAGAATCTAACCCAAACCTGCAGGGAGCTCTAAAGTTCTTTCTGAAGCTGTCTGATGAATTAAATTAAAATCAGTTCTACCCTCCAGGTGTACAAAACAGGTTCACTTGTAACTCTGAAACCGTCCTTCCGCTATTTCTTTTTTTCCCCTTTACTTCTCCTTGATTACGCTTTTAACAAAGCAAAGATGCCAATTTAATTCAGCCACTGAAGACAAGAGGGAAAAGCTGACAATGAGGGAGGTAAAACTTACCAAGGAATGCATAGCCATAGAGCTGGGAACTAAAACCCACAGTGTTACTTTGCTTTAGACCTGTAAGCAACAGCGATGCTCCAAGATTTCTCTCTTCTTCCCACTGCAAATAATTTATAAGCTAAGTAAGTGCTCCTTAACAAACACGAACATAAAATGGCAGCAAAGACAGCATGCATGGTTTTCATCACATCTTAGCAATAAAGTAAAGAATCATTAAACATGTCCAAGTGTTCAGTTACAGTACATCTGTCCTGAGGAACAGTATAAATTGTACTGAGGAACAACTCTCTTTCCAGAAGACAGTAAAATGTGAGTGGTTGAAATATTGCATGAAAGCTCTCCTCACTATGTCTACCCCTACCTCTTAAATCAAACACAGAAAACTGGTGCTGAGCCTTATGAGGCACTGAATGGTACTTTCAATGGTGTATACAAATAAAAGTATTCTTTCATTGCTGTATTTGGATGGGATTACTTCAAAATGCATATTAAGTAAGTCACAGCTATATAAATAAGCTTGCCTTAAACATGTCTTATATTCACACCACCCTTGCTTGCACATTCAGCTTTCATGAAACACTACACGTACTGACAAATGTTTAACCTCTGCAGTAAGGATATGCAAACATGGACAAACACAAGGGAAAAATGAGATTTTCATCCCTTTGATAGAGTCTGCTTTGAACTGAAGTATCAATTCACATCCTTCAAATGGGCATACATTACATCTAAAAATCCCAACACACCCTCCTTTTCAAAGAAAGGAACAAAAGGGGTGTTTCATACTTTGTTGTTTCTTTTTTCCTTTCTTTCTTCTGGAGTTGCAAAAATGATGAGAAAATGGAGTATTTTTTCCCCCAGGTAAACTTAGGGGAAATAAAATACATTCATGATTGAATGTCCAACTGACTGCAGCACAACACTTGGAAGCAGAGGCTCTGTGTTTCATTTTGAGTGGGGTCAGCTTACCGTATGTTCAGACTTGGTTGCCAGGTACTGGTATAAAACATAGAGAGAAAGAAGCTGCGTTGATAATTCATCAAAACTTTCTTGGAGCATGATCTCTGTTACTATTGACATAGCATCTATGGAGGAAAACAATACATAATCAGCACAGCTCCCAATACATATCTCCCTTTTGCACCCACTCATTTTCACTGACACTGTATTGCTGTAGTATGCTTTGAAATAGTTACGGAGAAAGTTAAACATTTCTTACAACTAGAATACACCTATAGAACTAGCCTTATTCATTTGGCTTGCTCAAACACTGCAAGAAGGAAGAATGGGTTGAACAGCATGAAACTACAGCCAAGGAGCTCTCAAAATCATCTTAGCTCAACACACTTCCCATAGCTCTTCCTTCCTCAGCTCTTCAGTCATTAACATTAAAAAAAAATTTTAAATTATTTCTTTGTTCTTGTGTTTTGATTACAAACAAGAGAAGACTGGCTTAATTTCACTAGCCTTAGGGTGACAGGAGAGTACAAAGGAGCAGAAATGTTGACACAGATCACCCACAGTGGTCTCTGTATTCAGCAAACAATGCTCTGGAGGAGCTCTACAAGGAGCTCTTTCAGTGACACTCCCTGTCAGAAAGGACAGTTTGTTAAAAAGGCCTTCAGCTTCACACAGAAAAGAAACATGGATAAAATAAGAAGGAATTAAAAGATGAGGGTGTGTCTCAAAATAAAATAAATGCATGTATTAATTAGTCATTTAGCAAAATCTTTCAGTTCCTCTCAATTATCTGTTTTACAAGAACTTTATGCAAAGGAAAGCTTACTGCAAGTCTACAGCACTAGAAAACTTGAAGTGAAATTAAAATATTAAATATCTGTCATCAAACATGAGAGGATTACTCATCCAAACACTTCAACAGTCAATAATGAAAGGTAGCCCCAATATGGCAATTCAGCATAGCTGGCTTGCTCCAGTGACAGACAGAGCCTACACAGTTCAGATACACAGCTTTTTGAACAGCTAAATGTATGGAAGATGAATACCAACACATATTTAGATTCTGGTAACACTCTAATTAATCATCACTAATAACTCCTATGATATTATTAGCACATACATCAGACTTGTAACTGAAGAAGATGGTTTACACTTGGAATAAGATTAGTAACAGTAGAAACTGTGAATCACACAAGTTTCAAAACTATAAAATGAATAAAATACCAACAAAAATGAGAAATAAACATGCAGAAAAATATTTCAAAGGAAGGTGAAGTCGTGTTTCATGATGAATTCAGAAAAAATATGGCTACAAGTTTTTAGTTCAAAGAAAAGCCTGTAAATATAAGAGCACACAACTAAGGATGCAGTATTGGTATGTATTTTCTTACCTTCATATTTCTTCTGCTTTATAAAGCAATCCAACAAAATATTGAATGTAAAATTATCTGGAAAAATTCCATACTGAACCTGAAGAAAAGAAGGAAAAAAGTTCAGTGTGCAAATGTGCTGTTCAAATCTTGCCAGCACAGAGCTGTAGACACCAGAAAGAGCAGAATCTGTAGGCACTGCACACTGATAAAATGTACAGTGAAGCAACACAAGATATCAGCATGGCTCCTGTGATGTAGGCCCTCCAATTTCTGATGCACTGCATTTGTTTTGGCATTTTACCTGAGCCTTTGGGATCAGGAATGGCATTGCTTTCACGTTATTATGCCTCCCCTGCATCTAGCATGTTTTGGACACCAAAGCGATTTAAAAACAAAAAGCTTTCTGAGAAAAAAGAGTATTTAAAAGCTGTAAAAAGACTATAGCTAAAATTCAAGTGCAACAGTAATTTTTATTTTGACAAAGAAATCTGAACTTAAAACCACAGTCTACAGGATCTGGCTGCAACAGGAATTCCTGTCAAGCCACCCTTGAATCAAAAAGCCAATCAAATATATTTGTGTCTTTTCCTCGGTAAAACTTACCTTGTTTTTTATTGTGTATAAGGCTTTATCTTGAGCACCGTATTTTAAGCACTGTCTGATCCAGCTGTGAATGGTCCAGTCTCTCAAGTACCAGAAATTTGGGCTATGTCGAAACCTAAAGATAATAAAATGGTTTGCGTGACAATATGACTCTGCTATCACAGAAACAAACTCTGTAATCAACAAACTTTGAGTTTCAAAACCTCACCATTCATGAACTCAGACATTTTCTCCATGTTTGACTTTGCAGTCAATCACTGCTCTCTAAAGAGCTCCAGATAGCCCTTTCAAGTAAGAGAAACAAAATTTTGATACATTAATAGTATGTACAAAGGGGAATCTGACCTTTACACAAATGCATAATATTTAAACTTCTCACTTTCCAGAAAGCCTACTGCTTTTCTCCTAAAAAAATGAATACCAAAAAGTAACAGTTTGGTATACTTATGAAGGCCAACTGAGACTGGTATGAATGCCGTAGTATATTTTAACTTTGTCCTTGTGATTGTATAAAATTGTACTGTATAACATTTTGATGCATAATATTGCTGGTCTTGTCAAAGAGATATGACTGATGACATCAGCAAGTATCAGAACTACTTCAAAATATAACTGCATCTGAAACTTCGGAGCTTGTATAATCTGGTGTCTCCCACCCTCTCTAAATCATGCCTCACTTCACCACTTAAGAATTCATTATGCCTCAGCACAGGTCATCCCTGGGCTGCTTCATGCTCCATTTGCCTTAGAAATGCTTCATCAGTGAGGCATACCTCGTGCACAGGGAATCTCTGCTGGAGTGCCCTTCCCTGCCCCTCTGCACTGGTTTAACCTATTCTGAGACAGCTCATGCCATGGCTTCAACAGTATTCCAAGGCAACCCACTCCAGTGCTCAATCAATTTGTAAAATTGAATACTTTTGATTTCATTTCGTCCTTATTCAGATATATGTGCTTTGCTCTGTATGGGAAGAAATGGTGACAAAGAGCACATGGAGCTTTAGTTTTGGCAAACACTCAAACATCAGTTAAAGGTTCAGTGGTGGGACCTGCTGCCTTGGTCCTGAGCTGAATTTCACACCCCCTTGTGAAGAGATGCATGCAATCTTTCTCAATTCAAACGAAAACTGATCTCAGTCCCCAGCACAGAAGTGACTGCCACTTTCTATAAAGAACACCCATGACTGAGCTGGGCTCATGTGCAGATGCTTGCAGCCCCAAGCCAAGCTGCAGCACCATTCAGAGGCAGGGTTGACTCTTCCATCTGAGTGAGCATGCTTTCCAGAACGTTTATCAGATTAACGTGGCCACCAACCCTCTTTCCCCCTCAGTAAATCTCTTGTCTATCACCGAGGGCTACACAGATGACCAAGCCTGGAGAAGTACTACAGCCTAAAGAGCCTTCAGAACAAAGAAGACAGCCATGCCAAAAGTGGAGCTAAACAACTACAGAGTCTAAATACATGCGTTTGTAAGTGGCATATGAAATCACCCCATTAAATCAGAATTTAACAGAAAAAGAAAAGCACGCTTTGAATATTAAATTACAAGCATCCATTCTGTTGCTGTAATTGCTTTCCATTTTCTTCCCTCTGGAGTTCAAATACTGGGGAGTTTTTGAACTCAAATACTGGAGTTCGAATCTGCTTCCATTAAAGTCCCATATCATGGACAAATACTTTCAGGAAGTATCAATTACAGGAATTTGTATTTAATCATATTTTGATTAAAAAATTATCTAATTGCTACGGATTCTTTCATCAGCCATTTAAGAAAGGTCAAGCTGGAACACCAGTACCGAGCAACAAAGCTGCCAACATCTTTTAAAGTTTCAATAAATGGTTAATATTGTTTCACAGGTGGAAAACAACAGACTTGTCTTTCAAAAAATATGACACTGATGCTCTCAAATACTTAGGCTTTCTATTGACACAATCTTTTCAAATGGAAAGCAAGTATTCAGAAAACAATTTAAAAAACCCGCTGTTTTTAACACATTTGAATATTCATCTTTTTCCAGAGCTATATTTATTCTCAAGTACATCATAGTGAGAGAGAGAACACTCCAATACTTCCTGCACCTTGGGATTGCTACAGCTTACTGTAATGAAAGCTTCTAGGTTTCAAAGTAAAATTGGACTTGGACAGCAAAAGGCCTAACGGGGATGCAATATGGTCTAGAAACAGAATGAAGCTGATCCTCAATCAATACTCATTGCTGGAACCAATGTGCACAAAATCCAGAGGCACATTATAAAAATCCGCACATCAGCTTTTATAGGGCTGGGACTGATTTGTGTGTGTATGACAACCACAGGATCTTTCAGATCTAATTACTGTATGTATGTTACTATTAAGATCTTTATGCTGATCTTTATGTTCAGATCAGGTCTCACCTGCCCTAGGTGCTGTGCAAATGAAAAGCAAAACAGCTTCTCAACATTTTCTAGTTAATTCTAACGATTAATTACAAATCAGTTGCACGGGAATGAAGAGAGGGGATTGGTGCACAAACGCAATATATATGCATGTACAAGATCCCTCAGCCTTAGACACTTCCATTAACCCATGATGTGGTAGGAGAATTGGAAGTGAGAGGGAAACAACTACACTGCAATCTTTAATTGTTTCTGATCCATATAATGCTGGAATAAGCTCTGTCTCTATTGTACTAGCCTAGAAGAGAAACCAACAGAGGATCTGTTTTTTACAGTTAACCTAGACAAACCAACCAAACATTGCAGCAGGCACTTGTATTTGAAACGGAATCAGGAAAAAGAGGAGGATGCTCATCATTTTGACAAGCATTAACATCCTCCTCCTTCTCTTTGCCCACCAAACAGGATATAATTAAGCAAGGCAATATGTTCAGGGACAGATGAAAAGACAGAAGAAGTTAAAACTACAGAAAAAAAAGAGGATTGAGAATGAATTAAATAAAGGAAACATCTAGCAACTGCTGTGTGTTTAATGGAAAGACCAGAAGGTTATCTTGCAGATGCCTGGTGCTGAAATTCATTTTTCTGAGAACTAATAAAAACCTGAGAAGCCCAAGATTCTTATAATGTGTTGACAAAAGACAAGAAGCAACCCTAACAGTATTAGGGAAGCTCTCTGTTGGTACACTTTAACGTTAATGGCTAAAGAATCAATATGGTCATCCTTCCAGTCATTGAACTGAGAACATCTGCCTCCACAGGGAATAAAAAGAGAAATATCTGTAATACAAGGAGATCCTGAAATATCAAGATCATTGTGAATCTAACAGCACACAATGCAATACTCTAGAATTCCCTTTATTTTGAAAAGTCGTTCAAATGATGCAGCCCAGAAACTTGATTTTCACTAACAGTTGCTTTGTACTTGCAAAATGATTATGTCTTGGAAAAGATACAAGGAGCATACAGCCTCAGTACAAGGCAACCAGAACATTTTTAGCCAAGCGAGTACACTCTCTTACTCACAAATAGGCCAGCACATTAGGCTAAGAATACATTGTCAGTTTACTAAGTTAACTGCATAAAGCCCTGCTGCTCATTATTTACAACACTGCTGGGGTGCTCGTGCTGTGTGAAAGAAACCAAACAATAAAAAAGTTTAACAGATGCTGAGAGTGCTTCGTGGTGTGCTGTACTACTACAGCAAGAATAACTTATTTATATTGGTGCCCGCACACACTGCAGAAAACCTGAGTTCCTGCCCTATTCCTTTATTTCAGTCTTGCAACTTTGTTTGGTGCCATCAAGTGGTGATGCACTCCTGTGCTGCTTTCACATACCCTGTCTTCTTAAGGGAAGTAATACAGCAAATGTGAGAACAAACAGAACCCCTTGCTGGTCTGCATTCTTTCCCCTAGATTTGGTAGAGGGGAGTTCACTGCTTTGGGGACAGTCACAAATGAGGAAGATGGTGAAGGACAATCTGCTGGATTACAGAAGAGAAAGTGCTGTAGAAGTAACATACCACAAGGAAGAGCTCTGCTCTGCTCTTCCTGGTAGTATAGAGGGAAAGCCAGCTCCGCAGATCAGTTCCAATTCTTTGCTGATCACAAGTTCCATTTTGTGCTCTGTGGCTTTCTTAAGGGCCAGTCCAATTTCTGGTACTCCCAGAAGCTATCCTTATGCAAGACACTATTTTTTCTCTGCCCCATTCTCCCCTGATCTGTGAAACAGAAAGAAGAACCCCTTCCTTTTTCCACCTTTACCTGACCTAATGAGAAAGTACCTTGTAATCATCCATACATCCAAACATGCTATCTCTCTTCTTTTAGAACTAGAGAGAAATATGGGTCTGCATGTTCATATACTTTCATCAGGAAGCGAGAGTGCCAGATTTCTTCTCATCCACTTAAAATTCTAAATATAGTATGAAGTATCTCTGCAAACCAGGAAGAAGCTCTCTTAACGGAATGAATCCAGAGCAACTCCACATTCTACATGAGTCATACCGGGCTGAGAAGCATCTTAGCAATGCCATGTTTTTTTTCTTCCCAGGCACATTTTTTCAGCTACAGTGCATAATGATCAAATGGATTCCAGGCAGGCTTAGCTTAGAAACTGGAAGGCTGTCACCCAAAACTCTCCCTTTGTTTGTCATTTCAAGCCAAAGGCCTTGGGAAAATCATCTACATTTTAAATGGACCCAGAGGCATTGCTCATATGTCAGTGTCAAAGAAAACAATCCTGGAAAAGCAATCATTATTGACAGAAATTTCCTTTTAAACATTAAAAGGATAATAAATAAATAATTTAAACATTAAATTTATTTTTTCATCTCTTCTTTGCCTGCCATTTTAGCCTTCACCTCTTTTTTAATAAATCCTTTAAAAATTTAATGTATAAACCTACCAGTCCTATAGGAAATACCTCACACATTAACTGCCTACACTCAAAAACAGAAGGAACACATTGCTTTTGAAACACAAAACTCAAGTAGTATGTGTACTATAAGAAATCAATTAACAAAAGCAGTAATAGGACAGGTTAAAAAATTAGACATGACAGCTGCAACAGAGCACAGTCTAAGACTGAGGCAGAATCTTACACAAGCAGAAAATTGGTTTGCAGACTCCCTGAAAAAAACCCCACATTCAGCCCCTATTCTATTTTAATTTTTATTGACTTTCCCCCATCTTTTATTTTGAACTAATTTAACTTGATTGCTTTGATGCTAAAATTAATGCTTCTAAATTAAGATCTCTCCACCTCCACATAAATTCATATTTCATGCACAGCATTTTTTGTTCAAGATTTGCACAGAGCTCTTACACCACTGATGCATGTCTGATGACGGCCCCAAAACAGACTTAAAATGATCAGATACAGAGGAACTGCAGCACAGTACCACAGTCAAACATTAAGGCTGAACAGGAGACTTAAAGGATATTTTCAGTATCAGGTCTTGTTTCAGGTTATACCATATTCAGCTTTTATTTCTGTTCACTCCAATGTTGCAGGTTCACCTTTTTCTTAACCCTTAAGCTTAGCAATAAGACTGGATCTGGAAGAGGAGAAATTCTGGATAGAATTACATACTACACAGTTATTTAGGAAGACTGAGGACATCACCTGGGTAACCTCCCTCTTCCAATAACTGAAGGGAGAAAATTCAGTATTCAGTAGTTTCAGGGTAGCTACTGCATTGCTTAAAACAACATTCATGTACACAAAGCTCAGCTTCACAAAGTCTCTTTCTAACAACAACTATCACATAGCATTCACCATATAGCAGCTAGGATGTAGTTTATCCTTTACTGATCCAGCTATTTTCACAGTTTTTAGTGTTGAGTAACAAATGACAAGCTGAATTTCTGCCACAACAACCATTTCTGCCCATCGTTGTCTTTTATCACTAAATGCTCTTCCTCCTTTTGATGAATTTAAGGCACCTTTGAGAGCAATATATAAGGAACAAGCCTTACTACATTGAAAAAATGTAGTCCCATCAAAGAGTTGCAAAATCCTAGATAAATTTTATAAATTTCAAAATAATGTATGAATGGACAGGCAGTTTACCACAGCATGAAAGAAATGCTTTGCTTTACATAGAGACATAAGAGCCATCACAAAAGAAATAGCATTACAACAGATAAGGAGCCTACGGCAAAGTTTGAAGCAATTTATTGGTACTCCTAGTATTGCTATAGTTTAAACAACTACTGGTATTCCTGAAAAATACCTGAACTATTCATCAGTCCTTCCATCCAGAGGCAGTAAACATAACAGAACTGCAGGGGAGCTGCCCTTCCAACCTTTTGCCACCAGGCTACACCAAGCAGCCTTGAACCCCTCTAGAAACATTTGCAAAGCACAAAGTAGGAATCCTTCAGACAACTGGATTAATTTAGTATCTCACAGGCTCACCTCATATGTCTCAAACCCTTATTCTAATTAGTTCATAAAAAAACTGAAAAACCAAAGCCAAGGCTCAAACAACATACACTCAGTACACTCTGTGTCCCTGGGAAAACTCTTCGAGGTTGTTAAATGTGTTTCCTAAAAAGCTCCTCTAGTCATGTAGATTCAAAGTACTTCAGAATTACGCATTCTCTGGCAGAACTCCAATGGAAGTTCACTTCTAAGAATGCCAATCAGGATTACTCTGTGTCAGCTTGGTTGAACATGTTCTGTGTGCCCAACCTGAAATAAGATGACATCAGTCACAGGCCTTATCTAGCTAGAAACTAAAGATCTTAACATTTAAAAATACAGTATCGACATGATTCCTTGTTCTGCGTTAAAGGGAAAGTCACCAGCTAGCTCACTAGAAATGGACAATTGGGGATCCTCAGCATGACCTGTAGGTGAAACAACGTTGCTACCAAGAAAAGGTGGGGATGCCTGCTTTAGTTCATGACGAAAGTAAATATATCACATTCAGTTTTATTTCAAATGCAAACTATGAATAAAGCAACACCCCTTTTCGACTTTACAGAATGATGACGTAAACTGCAATGACGGAAACCAGATAAAGAGATTTTTGAATACAGTACTTGTATTTTTCTGCTCTTCCCAGGAGAATAGTTACCCACCACCCTTCACCTCTCCCACTCCTTTTAAAAAAAGACAGTCAGGAAGAATCCAATTTTCTTCTCACACACATGAAGAATCCATACTATTTTCACCATAAAGCTGGAATTCACTCAAAGAGCAACAGTTAAGAAGAAAAGGTCGTGTCATAACAGTAACGATAATAAAAAGCCCAACATCTTCCCAAACTATTGACTGTAAAGGACACAGCTCTCTGTGACAAATACTTCTGGACTTAAGGTTAAAATTATGATTGGGTTTGAATATAAATGTAACTAATACTCTACAGAAAGCTGAGAAAATACACAGGGAATGATGAAGTGAGCTGTTGCTATAGTGATTCTGATAAGATACTCTCAAGTGCCTTTGCTTGTCCCCACGCAACCATAACAAAGCCTAATTTAAAACCAACTCTTCCATTAATTATATCTTTTTCTGGTATGCTGGCATACAAAAACAGACGCAGTAAGAACCATACAAGGTACTACATTGCTTGCTTCAGGGAGATCTTTTTAATCTCAGTAATTTCTAAGTGCATCAGGATAAAACTTGCTGTTTCAGAGCTCAACAAAGGGTCAGCTTTGCTGGATTCTTTTACTTGGATCTCTGAAAACTGATTAATACAAGGCTGTAAAAAAAGGTACATATAAGTAAAGCACTTACTTGATTGTTACCATTTCGCTAACTCAGCTATGCCTGTCATTACTTCAAACAAATTCAACCTTGTCTGAAAGCTAGCACACAAGTTATCAACTTATTTCTCATAATGAAAAAGAAATGTCTGTGAAAGCCTACCTGCAATTTCTAGTTGCTGTTATCACCTTTGTACCCTGTTCACTTGGCCAAATGATTGCCCACTAAAGACTCCCAGAAAGACAGTTTCCAGCAGAAAGGTAGTTCCCACTAGCTGTATTTCGGAAGTAAGTTTAAAATCTTTTGTGTACCAAATAGTACTTACATCATGGACTTTCTATAACCACGGATAACTATAATTTTATGTCATATGAGGGACTAAATTGCTTCAAAGCTCATTAGATGTTTAATTTTTTAAAAATAAGTTACTACATATGTTTTAGAAAACCTCCATCTCTTAGCTATCAACTACTGCAGAGATGTCACAGTGAAGCTTGCTTTTCAGTAACCATTAACCTAGCTGGACAGAGATGTAGCACCAAGGGCTTTCCATACACACAGAACAGTGACTCTACGTTCTGTGATAGTTCAGCGTCAGAGGGAACTGCATCACACATTAAGGTGTTTCTGCCTTTTAGCACTAAGCTTAAACTATGACAGAACATCCCTTTCACATTTTATTAAAAAGGCATACTTCAGGCATACGCATAAAAACTGCTCTACCGAGAAAAGCAAATAATGACTTCTTTTTTTTATGGCAGGAAAAAACCCTCAGCCTTTAACTAGACATTGCTATTATTGTATTTGCAAACAGCAACTTCTTAATAATGCCCAATATTCAATGTAAATTTAACCTGGGCCAAAATTAATGTAATTTTGTTAGAGACCTAATTCACTGACAGCTGCAGTCTACATTGTAAACATGCTGCATTTTCCATTTATTTGACTCAAATTCTTCATGGTTCACAAAACAGCTCCCAGAAATACATCACACATTAGCTTCAAACTACTGTAACATTACACCCACTGACATAACCCTTGACACTTTTCAGTTTGATCACAGTTGAACTCGCACATATCATAAATGATGTACTTCTGTCTTGAGTATCTCAAAGGCTGCAAAGCAGAAGTGTACAAGCCAAACTGCTTATTCTGCAGAGTTACTCAGTTTCATACCACATACGAGCAGAGCAAGAAAGAGATGCTGGGAAGACAGTGCTTCAGGAATACAAATACTGAATGGATCTTAGTAACCAACTTAAGCAAAAGAAGAGCCAAACTACGCATTTGCTGCCAAACACTTCACACACTGGATTTGCACAGTTCAGGTTTCACCTTTTCAGATTTGCTGCCACAGGCACACAGGTCAAGTTAGCCTTATTGTGACCTAATACCTATGCTCTTTCCATTCTTCACTGCTACAGCCTGATGTCCTTGTGTATTGCTCTCCTTCTGCACCCCATGAGTGCAGGCGAAGCAGAGCTGCCTAAGCTGTCAAGTTAAACAAGTAAGGTTTTCATATTAAACGTAAACACCTACAAAGAGGACAAAACCCCTGATACCTGTAGTTTCAGCCACAGCCACTGTAAAAAAGGCAACCATTTCAAAAAGGTCAACCATTGGTGCATAGGCAGATCTTGGCTACCAGACAGTTCATCATTATTGTTTACTTCTCATGTCATGTCTCAATGAGCAATGCTTACTGGTATTTCTTTTTTCTTCCAACCATTTTTATTTTCCTAATAAAAATACTTCTAGCAATGAGTAACAAAAAATGCTCAAGTCCTTTACACATTTTTAACTGTTCCCTAACCACAGTACTTCTGAGGCATCTAGTTAGCATATCTCTTAGTGTATCTAACTTGTGAGACCAGTGAGACACAAATGTCCTTTATCACATTGCATATGTCAATCCCAAGGAACAGCAAGTAAATCAAGGATAAACATAGCAAACCTGACTCAAGTATTTTGTAAGGCAGTTTGAAATTTGTGGGCTCTTACCAGCTAAATAATTGTTTTATTCTTATTCTTTTTGGAAAAAACCTGTGCCATCAGACCTGTTATTTAAAGAGAGAGACAGCAGGTACCTCTCTTTAAGTACTGCATGTACTGTAGGACAAATGTTCCTTTGCGTAGGTAGCTACAAGCTGCACAGTAAAATGAGGTCGTGCTACCCAAAATAGGCAGAGGATTTCATAATGCAAAAAGGTTTTTTTGTAGTTTCTCCCCTTTTGAGACAGGAACATATCCAAGACTGCTAGTTATAAATTTAGTGGTCACAGCACCAAGCCTGCCAGAGTCCAATAAGCATTCAGACAATGCTCTCAGGCACATGGTGTGATTCTTGGGGTATCCTGTGCAGAGCCAGGAGTTTGGCTTGATGATTCTGATTGGTCCCTCCCAACTCAGCATATTCCATGCTAACTCACTAATGCTTTTGGTTCTGCTAATGACTGGTCCACAATGCAAGGCCAGGATGACTTCCTACTTTGTCCTGTTAGAGTGGCCTACTCAGACCTTGTATTCAGGCTCCAAACTGACATTTACAAGCACCAGTTCTCCAAGGCATGGTATAGAGCCCTTATACATGTCGTGTTACCCACTGCACAGGAGAACAGAGCAGACAGAAGAGCAGGAGAAACACTGCAACTGTGTGCATTTATGTACTGCATGCATTTCAGTCTGGCTTTATTTCTCCAATGAATCATCACTTTCAAAACAACACAATAGTATCTTATGAAAGATGAACCTGTTGCTTTATGACTTAATCTGGGCAAGGAAAACTGCAAAAATAAGTGATCACTGCAGGACAGTAACTTCAATGAAGACAAAAAAAGAAATCCTTCTGCTGGTAAAGTGGACTGTACCGCTCCTGCTGCACATGCTCTGCTTTCATGCTCTCACAGTAGCTGCTATACCTCATCCACACCCAGTCAGAGACAAAGCCAGTCTGGTTTGTCAACTTTGGCACAGGCAGTGTAGACAAGGGGGAGGGAGATGGTGTCCATTTTACACCCAGCTGTCTGCTGCCAGAGGCCATCTATTTAGCTTGTAGCTCGATTTAGTTCAGCTCTGCTCAATCCCCAGTGGAACTTTGAAGAGAGGAGCATTTTTCCCCTTTTTAAAATGAAAACAGTAGTTACAGAGGAGAGATCAGAATTAAATAAATGACAACATAAAGAGGATTATCATAAAGTTGACTTTAGAGATTAAAGGCAGCTTCATATCCACACCAATTCTTGAAAAAAAGACATTAGTCGTAAAGGTGGAAATCTGCTTGCAAATCCAGTTGCCAAAATTTGTATGCTTTCAGCCTGACAAGTTCTAGACTGAAGGGAGTGGGGTTGGGGGAAAAATAATCAAAATCCCTGTTCACTTTTCAGCAAGAGAAAAGAACATTTATTGCGTCTACATTTACAGCTGAGCAAACAGGCGTTTCTATCAGCTGCTCTCTTGTATATCCCTCTCCAATTTTAACAACAAACCCAAGAAAGCATTCTTTGTTGCTGCTTAAATGCTCCCTAAACTAGATCCTGCGTCTGTCTAATCCTCACCTGGTCCACAGAGAAAACACACAGTTCCCCCAAGCTACCAGGGACCTGCCTCAATCAGCTGAGGACCTGGCACAACACACATGCATATGATCATTAATTAGAGGAAAGCTGGGAGGCAAGGACAACCTCAGCACCTTTCTAGGATGTGCAGACCCACGTCCCACAGAGACGCATCAGTGGTGAAGATGGAAACCAACTACTGAAAGCAACCACAGTGTTATTTCTGAAATGACCAGCTCCACATTTAACTGAGTCCCTCAGGCTTTAAAACTGATGTAGCAAAGGGGAGACACAGAGGCAGCCGAAAAGCCTGGAGACAGTCTCCTTCAGGGACAGAGGCATGTCAGGATTTTAGGAAATAGGTATGGGGATATAATCAGCTGACAAGAGAGGCTTGGACTTCTATCTAAGCTTTTCCCAAACCCATACCATTCTTCCACCCCACAATGCCCTCCACAAAAAACCAAAAAGAAAAGTACGGGAGGGATTATTGAGGGAGTAGTCAACCTAATTAGCAACCAAGGATTTACCAAGTAAATGTCAGAAACAGAGGTAACAGGGACTATGGCAGAAGGAACAGTTGCAGGTAGCTGAGCAGAGTCCTTGGTACACAGAAGCACAGAAAATGCAACTGGACTCATTCCAGCAGACAATACAGACATGTTATCTGGAGCTTTAAAAACAGCTCACTATTAAAACAGCATTTAAACAACAAAAAAAAAAAACCCAACCAAGCAAACAACCGACCAAGCAACCAACATACCAACCAACCAACCAACGAAAAAGTAAGCACCCCAAATGACCATTTTGGTTTGATTTGGTTTTGTTTTTTTTTTTTCATTTTGCTACGTAGCACCTTATATGCAGAAATTTGTGCCTTAATTTCCCTTTTCTGGAAAGATTAATAACCACAGAAAACACCCCAGGAAAATGTTACACCATGACCTTTGCTTATCTACTGATTCAATACTCCTCTATTCAATTACAGCAAAGCATTGTTTTGTGGGTCTGTCTGCAATCAACTTTCTGCCTTTAGGGAGAACACTTTTTCACAGGCACAAATGTATATACAGAAAGAAGCAGATATACAAGCTGAATCAATGTACCTATCTATTTTCATTTTTGTTCTACACTAATATTTTTGGACATTTCTGAAGATGGAATTATTTAGAAAAAAAATGGAACCACTGGAATAGAGCTTTTACTATTGACTTTTCAAATTTCTTTATTACTGGGGCCAAAAAGGAATCTACAGTCTGTTGGATATAATCAGGTAATTTTCTACACGTCTTGATAACTGAATGTTGATGTAAAATTTTCAGTCCTACAAAAGTATAAACATTAATTTTTTTAAAATAAAAAGGCAGCTACTTGAAAATTAACATGGCAAATCATTTACAAGCTAAAGAAAGATGCATGCTAATGTAAATCTACCTCCTCCCCATCATAATAATTTTGCTTTGGTTATAAAACCATTTTGTCTAAAATGGAGTAAAACAGAACAAAGTAAGACCAGATCTATAACTGTGGTGCATTACTCCATCTCTTAACATGGTTATCTTAAATGTTCTTTCCATTTCCAAAGGCTTTCACCTTCTGGAATTTGTATCACACCTGCTAACTGTTACTACATACTGTGCAGCAATGTGCATCAAAACCATAGATATTCTCAGAGCACAACAGATTACACTGGATCCACTCTACTGGATCATGTTACTAAGCTGAACATCTTCACTGTTACTAACAAAGCATGGAACACTTGTCTTGACTACTACGAAGCCCAGTAAGATGGTGTAGTCCACTTTTTTATGTGCTTGATCAGACTGTGTTCCTCTTAAAGTCCTGTGAAATAAACCAAGATTTTAGGCAACAATGATTTAAAACTAAGATCATATGGACTTTTCATTACATATAGTAAAATGAAGGGATGTCCTCACTGAAATAGTGCAAAAGCCTTGTATTTCGTATGTTGGCTGAGGTACAACAGGAAAACATATTTTAATGCCTTTGTCCTTCTCTCCATCAGTCTACCCTACAAACTAGCACATGACTTGCCATCATTCAACCATACTGGCAGTTTTCTTAGCAAGTGTGGTGTAGAATAGGAATTCTCAGGCAGTGGAATGTTAGAGATGCTTTGGTCCCAGCCCCGGTTCCATGCAACCTGCAAGAGCATACATTATTTGCATGGAAGAAAACAAAAAATGTCATGAAAATGCTTTTATAAGTCTTACTAGCACTCACATTAGTACTGTTGCAAAATTTTTCTTCAAGTATTGTAGAGAAAAAAAAAAATATAGAAAAGCAGGTAGACATCCCTTTCCATGTTAAACTACCATGTGATATGCCCTGGAGTGTTTCAAAACATTTCACTTTCTTAGTGGATGTCCAGTCCCACTTTCTTATAAGTCTGCCTTGAGTTACAAATAAGAGAAAACAATTAAAATAAAAAATACAAAGTAAATCTTGGTAAGTGGATCAACTCTACAGCACGTGCATTTAACCCAAGATGTATTTTCAACATAACAGCTGTGGCAAGCTATGCAACTCCTATTTCCCAGACTGAGGACATGTGAAAGCTGACACTATTTACTGCATATCTTTACTCTCCAGCTCCTAACTTAATTTTTTCCACAATAAACTTAACACAATACAGGCTCTAAATACTCATCCTGTTCTTAAAAATCCATTTTCAATAAAATTCTTGCTCTCATCAGAAGCTCATCCACAGCTGCTTGCAGAGCCCATTTAGTCCAGGAACACTCTGATTCATCCCTTGGAAAACCACCTTTATTGGCAACAAAATAACATCTCAACTTATCTCAAAAACTACCTTTATTCTTTCTTTTACTACTGATTACAGTAAAAGAATCTTGATCACTGACATTCCTAAAGCCTGATCTGGAAGCCTTTTGATTTTGTACTTGGCCCTCTGTTTGTGACATTTAAACCGTCCAGCATTTTGAGAATGCTGGTTGCAGTCGCACAAAAAACATGGATCTCCCAAAGGATAAGGATAAATGGTCTCCCATTTTTAACCTATTTTATTATTTCATGTGTGCTGTGTAATAATAGATGAAGTTAAAATGGCCTAGTATTTTCATTTGAATGCCTACCCCACAACCCCGTGCTACTCAGCACAATTCTGTAAATTAAAGCTAACAAAAAAATCAATAGAATTCCCATTTGAAAAAAATAAACCAGCTCACAAGCCCCACAAATAAAAATCTGTATTAAATGTTTTTGTTTCCCCAAGAAACATATTGTACAGCTAGCTGTACAAGCAGGATAACACAGACTAGAGAAGGTTACTAGTTAAGCAACTGAAAACAGAATTTTTAATAACTGTTGCCCCTTTTACAGCTGCAAATGTAATATATTCTTCACTCTTCTATGTTATGTTTAGTTTAGCTCAATAATGAGTAATATGTGACTCAAAACAGCAGGAATGCATGCTTACCACATCTAAAATAAAACAGGAATAAAAACTAGCACCTACAACTACAAAAATCCTGACATATTGAGAATCTGTTATTTCACCAAATAAAAACAAGATTTCCTGTATTGCTAAGTTTTAAATACAAAACATGTTCTAAACACTTCCCACATTGTATTTAATATCATTAATGTTTACATATTCATTAAAATGTGAACATTTGCAGAAAAGTAATACTTTCATTTAATGTTCTTTATCAAAGGCAGCTGCCCACACCTTGAAAAATACCACTCTGGTAAACATTTCTCTCTTTTTTTTTTTTTAGAAGAAAATAAAATATATAAAATAAACCTGTAAAGAAATACCTGTTAACCTTGAAAGTATCTACACAAGACTGTCTCTTCGCCCAGTAAGAAAATTGTTCCAAATTGAGTACAATCCTTCCAAAGAAATGAAACTGCTTTGACGAACTTGTTTTCTGCTGCCAGAAAACAGCAATAAGGCTTTCTTTAGAAAGTAATCTAAACTATAAACATGAAACATTATTAAAATATTTTATTTGAATTAAGGTTTCTTGCTTGCTGATTTAAACAGAAATCAACAATTCAAATAATTCTAATTCTAATCAGCCTACCAGCAATAAGACAGCTCTGGTCTACAGCATGTCAACATTATTCCATAAAAAGTTGATAGTAACAAGTAGTTCATAGTTATTTTTTCTACTGTATTTATTTTGTATTAAAAGGAAATACATACTTGCACCACACAAAAGAATGATTTAGGTGGATGGATATAATAATCACAAAGTTAACAGTTCCTAAGGAGAGGTCCGTGGCAGCTCTGGTTATGTTTGTAAGCCAAATAAAAATTCATGGGTTTACACTGGTAGCTGCCACTATCAACATAACAGAAAGAGAAAAGATTGTTGTACTGTTTAACACTATTTGGGAAAGCTAAAAGACAGGGAACTCAATAGAAACATTAACTTCATATGCTTTTTCTTCTATTTACGTGGGAGTGGAGACCGGCTTTGACTGCTGTTGCTGCTCAGGGGCTGTAGTGGAACCTGAAATTCCTTGCAGGGGAAGCCAGATGGAGTTAATTCTCCAGTATATCTTTACAATTATTAATTGCATTAGTCATTAACTAAAGCTAGCAAAGCAGCAGATCTTCCCTTGTGCTTGTTTTAAATTCTGAAACTTATAAAAGGTTTTAGTCTGTCCTGGTCATTTGTACTCATACAAACAGCTCACTCTCTACATTTTTGGCTGCATTTATCCTCTGTCTGGACTTCCAGTATTTCTAAAACATAATGCAAGATCTGCCTCCAGACAGGTTTTTTGCTGATGCAGGGTTTTACTATATGACTTCTAGAATGCAACTGGATATAGCAAAATTGAACTTTAAGGATAAGTATGGGTCAAACTCTGAGATAAAAATGCCCTTTCTCCTTCAATATATGAGTACAACAGTTGAGATCTGGTCACATTGTACTTCAGACTACTTCCAGTAGAAGCTACTAGACAGAAAGCTTTGAGCTGTTGGCAAGAAAGATGCTGGGTGAAAGATAGGGAAGTTCTGCTAATATTCTTTTCCTCCAAGAATTGTAATGAAAGCCTGTCTTCCAACACTAAATGAAAAATGTATCTACACGGTGGACCAAGTCACTTCCGTCAATTTCTGAATCTGACTGGCTTTGTCTTTCTATTGACATTGAAATATTGTGGAGAAGGAGGACAGATTACCCCCAACACTGATATTGCATTCTATTTGTAAAATAATCCTTCTTTTTCTCTTGTTTTAAATATGAAGCTTTCAAAATCCAAATGCTTATCCTTCCAGTGTCAGCAACACAAAAAAAAAAAATTAGTGTTGATGGAAAGCCTTCCAACTTTTTGTGCTTTTATATGCAGTGCCTAGAAAGTTCTTGTCCAGTTTCTGCCAAGTTTACAGAAAAGTGTATTCAAAAGGACAGATGAACTATGAAAAGCAGATGACTGAAAAGGCATGTATTACAGGAAAAGATTTTCTGAATGCTCTTCAGAGTTCTATCTTTATTGATCCTTCTCCTGCACTTCACAGCATGTGACACTGAGCACACTGAAATCTGATGTGGTTACAGGAAAAGGTTTGCTGAAATTTGGCTCTGGGTTCTGAAACATAGTTACTAATTGTTTTTTCCAAAGATTCTGACAGTTCAGACTGTGACAAACCAGAGACAGACTACCACAACAAAGAAACTGTGAGAGATGAGGGAGAGTAAGAACATGTGCCCCTCAGTGCAGAAATGAGTGAATGCTGGAGCCAGGAGCACAGTGGAGTCTGTACAGCCAGAACACTTACATCTGACAGCACTGGCTTGGAGAGTGATCAATATTTATTCACATAAAGCAGCATCATACACTGGCAACCATAGTGTAACAGCACTAAACACTAGTATTTCTGTCATTCACATGAAAATAAGTAAAAATTCTAACGAGGTAAATCTCTCCGGTGTTTCCCCTCCTTGTGGCTGCCCACCTGCTGAAGAGCTGCCCAAATCTTTTGCAAATGAACTTACTTTAGAACACTCTGCCTAGAGAGGTGTCCAAACTGGTAAAACATACCATTCTGCCTATAAGGTGTATTTTTCTCTTCAGATGCTTTCACTACTTCTCAGTATTATTTCAAAATATAACTGCTGCATAACTTGAATAGCAGGCAGATATTTCTGACTCTTTTATTTTTATACCTTTTTATTAACCCATATATTTCTCTAGAGGCATTGAAAACCAAGACCTGATCAGTTAATGAAGTCTATTTCACCTACAGCCTTAAGACTATGAAAACGTCTCGAATAATTAAATACGTTACAGGACTGTGTCTACATCTCTTCTATTTGTGCTGGAACAGGTTAATGGTATTCATTAGGTACTGTAGATTTATATACAGAAATAAAGAGAATGAATGCCATGCAAGTATCATTCAGGAATACACTTTTTTTGGTCCGTTGTGATAATTTATTATAAACAACACTTTAGAGTAACAACATTTTCAGACACTAAACTGCTTGACTGGTATGAAAGTAAAAGTGCAACTTCTGCACCCACAGAACAGACATGCAAATACAGAGAGTGCAGGTGAAACATCTTTTGCATGTAATGTTGCCCTAAGCTGTGATACACAGGTATTATTAGGAAAAAGCACAATTTCATATGTACAGAGATCACAGTCCCAAAATGATTTAAAGGCTGAAATCAGGCCTCAAAACTGTTACTTACTACCATCCAACCTAAACAATTCTATGATTCTATAAAAGATATTACATCTAAGAATAATTTCTAATCATTTGCTATTGTCCCATTTTGTGATTACAATCAAGTATGGCCCCTAGGTAATAAATCCTGAAGTCTTCAGAAACAGGTCTGTTTTCAAAAAAAACCAATTACCAATCACAGAAAGGTAATAAAAAGATCTAGGCAGATTGTGCAAGAATTTGCAGAGCACATGCACATATAAACACATTCTGCAGACAGTGTGCATACTTTTTTCTACACGGTGGGTCATGGGTTTAATGCAATTAAAAATTCTCTTGAGGAATCTCAGCATAAAAAAACTTCACCGATTCTTTTCACACACATTGAAAAATCTTTGTTGGCATAAAACCTACATACAAAATCAGCAGTTACCTCATCACAAAACCTCTCTTCATTATGTTAATGTTTCAATCAAATCAAAAACACCCTGATGTGTGAAATAGTGACATCTCAGTGAGACAGGACAAAGTAAGGCGAACTGCAGATCTTTGATCTGGCTGGCAGTGCTCTGCATTCTGATGAGAATTTTTGTTGGGATCCTAGGAGATGAAAAGATTTTTTTTAAGTCCGACAGTTAACAGAGGGGGGGGGGAGTTATTCACAGGAGAACAAAAAGAGGAGCACTGAAAGCAGATGACATCATGCCTCAAACTGGCCTTTACCATCTTACTGACATGTTCCACAATGTAGCATAGCAGTTTCCACACAGCTATTCTTGAGAGCTAAAGATCCTCTGTGGAGGCAGTATGCCTGGAAATCCACTGCTTTAAATGGACAGAAAATTGAAACAGGTCTAAAAATAATACATATATCTTATTTTGGCATCATAAATGCATTATGGTAATGCTCCAGAATACTACTTCTTGAAAATTCATGTTCTGCCTCACATAATAGAAGGAAAGTCTCCAGTCTACAAAGCTAACAATTCTAAGTTCTGTCACTCCCATCTCCAGGAAAACCCCACACTGCAAGCGTGGAAATGCCATTACTTCCCTCTGATTCTTCCCACAGGCAGTTTGCCTTTTGTACCAGGAACATCTTCCAACCTTGTAGGGGCCTTGGAACTGTTTACCCTTCACCTCAGATTGCCAGAGGCACCAAACACTGGGGAGAGATATCAAGTTCCCCTGTCTATTACTCTACAAGCAGCTAAGGGAAAAACCACAGGACTCTGGGAGTATTCTGATTGTTTATGTCCAAGCAAATGCACATACGGTCAACTTACCAGGCCACGTACGTGACATTTGTTTGCAAATGTCAGAAGACATAAAACATAAAAAAAAGACATAAAACCAGTTTTACTTTGATACTGCCTTTCTCCTATTTAGAAGTTTATTCTTAAATAAAAGAAAAATTGTGCTTGGAACTTTCTCATTAAGGCAGAAAAAGAGAATTCTTGTTAAAGCTTCACCGCTTCTTAACTTTCTCTCTCTACCCCCCTCATTTATTTTTCATGGTGTAGCCATTTACATAGGACACTTCTCAGCATAAAACGCCCTCCCAGCTGCAAAGACCTATCTTTATAAAAATGTCTTTCATTTAACCTCCAGCCTAAATGCAAAATGCAAAGACCAACTAAAGGGTCTTGCAAATACCCACCACATCCCCTATATCCTGAAGCCAGAACACCTATTTTCACTTTACAGAGAAAATGCTATTATAATGAGGATTTTTACATTAATTACAGACCTCTCTACGCTGTTTCAGTACCTGCATACACATCCATTTTGAGAATAGTTTCATGGATCAACGCTGGAATGAAGTCTCCTTGAAAATTGATACTAACATCAAAAGACTAAGCATTTTGCAACACCAAAACAAAGCAGCATTAGAGGGACACATAGAAGAAAAATTCCAGCCAGAGCATGTCTGCCAAGCCATGTGACAAGTCAATACTTTTCTATTTTCTCCGTACAGATACAGACTACTAAAATCTGTATCAATGACAAATTATTATATTTGATATGCACCTAACTATACTCTCACCAGACACGGGAGAATTTTATCTTAGGAAAATAGTAAATAACCATAATTGTTTTTGAATTGTAACTCTCTCCATTAGAATGTGTTCTTAAAGACAGAAATCCTGTATTTTTACCTGATGTACTAACCAGGCAGAGATTAAGACTAAGAAGGATATTTTTACATGTTAGAGATTCCCATAACCTCTCCCTCTTACTATGGACCATTTTTTATGCTTCTAATTTTTTGTCACTCTTTCTGAACTTTTTTCAAGATGAAAGAACCTGTAAGATACATTACAGACACCTCACTATCTGGATTTTATCTGTACCATTTTGAGATTTAGCAATTAAAACTACCACACTTTTATTTGCATGTCAGGGAAGTCAAAAGTCTCTTGGAATCTCTGACCCTAGAGCGCCTGACTCCATCAGAGGGCATATATGGCATAATATCAAGAAGGTCACTAAAAGGTACTAGAGGGCTTGCATTGAACTGGCTTTACCTTCTCCTGTTTTCATCTCTGCTGCTGCAGGATGGATAACTGATTTCTGATCACAGATTCTGACATGACTAATGAAATCTTGGTCAAAAGGAATGAAAACTCCACAAACCTCCCCTCTGCGAAAGATTCTTCTCTCTACTTTTATTCTTAAACTACAGGATAGTGCTAGTATTAACCAGCTGGGTTCCTACTGTTTCCATCTTGAAGTTCCGAGGTTCAGGTACTGTCCCAGTAGTACCACAGGATTAGGGACATCTGAAATCTAATGCTGTCACATACTTAAAACTGTGCATATACTTAAACCAGCTATCCAGAAAACACTGTAACTAAAAAACCCCAATCCTTATTATTTACAAGTAACAACCTGACATCATTTGTAAGGATGCTCTCTCATGTGCTTTGACAGGATGTGTTACTTTCTTCATCACAAAACTTAGGTCTCAAAATGTGTGTACAACCACTATAAAAGAACTAATTTATTCTAGTGATCAGCAAGAATTGCTACCCTCTTAAAGTCAATACTAAGAGGTATTGACATGAAGCAAGCAAGCATTCAACCTGACACTACCAGAAAAGGCAGCCTGTACACTTCAATCAACACAGAAATAGTTGCTGAAAACCCTAACAACCCATGCATAAAGTGAGCTACACAGCTCACTTCACGTATCTGGGAAACATAGAAGTACTAAGGCAATAATATATTTCATTCAGCCTTGACTTGATCATTACTACAGGATGCCCATTTTCATTTTTCGGTATTCTAAGGAAACAAGCTTCCTTGAGTCCTCCACTTAGACATGTAAATATCGTATAGCCAATCTAGATAAATAATGACTCTGAGAACAAAAAAGAGTTTCAGAAGGAAAAACTGTGAAAGAGATGACTCCTTGTAATTTCAGCATCTCTAATGTAAACCACAGCTGGAGGTTGCATTAGCTGCTAGTTCAGTATCTCAGATTAACATGCCTGACAGGAGACAATGCCAGAGGTCCAGAGAAGGGCAGCCATAGCCATGGAGAGGTTGCCAAGAAAGCCCTTGGCTGTGAGTTGTAAGACAAGTAGATGTGCATACTTTGCGAGAGAGAAATCAAAGCCAAGAAGCTGGAAAGGGTCAGTCTTCAAAGGACATGACTTCATGGTATTTACTTGTATAACTCAAAGTTCATGCCGGGGGGAAAAGATGCTTACTTGTAAAGGTAGTATTCAGCTTGATCCACTTCTTCTCGTGAAGAAATGTTGTCAACAAACTGATTAAAAAAATAAGAAATAAAAGCTTAAAAAGGGAGCAATCACACAAAGCATATTAGAAGAAAATGTAGTAACAAAACACGTTTGTTTGGCATATTTAGCTGTCTGACAGTACTGGAATTCTTTACATCTTTGCTTGCTCCTAACTCTGGTTTCTCCTAGACTGCTAAAACTCAAACCTGTTTAAACTGAGACAACTCCTTTCCTTAATTCTGAGAAACTTTATGCACCTTGAAGGCCATCTTGCAGTAATGACGCATGGGCAAGGACTTTGCACACAAGATGGAGAAAGGCAAAGACCTTTATTGCACAGTCAGAATTCCCTAAATACCAGCACCCAACAGGATATAACATCATATAAACAGGAAAGATGTTCACCACAGTGTCCCCCAATCAGCTGGAGTATTGCACAGATTTTACCTATTACGGTAATAGGCAAACAATACCCCATAAGGCCACAAACTACAATTAACACTTCTCATAGGGCCAGTCTGTCCATAAACCCACAATCTTCTCTCAGTCCGTCTCCGGTGACCTGGATGCACTCCAAGGGTCACCTCCGGGCCTAAGAAAAAAGCCCTCTCTCTGGTCCTCAGGGCCTATCTCTCTACCACCACCCAGTGCACACCGACACCATCTGATGATTAAATACCTACAGCTCAATACCCTGTATTTTTACTGTTCCTCCAAATCTTTTGCTCTTTAATCACACCCTTTATTTTAAGCATACATTCAGATCCTTACATTTTTGCCACAATTTTAAGTGAGTCTTGACATGCCTCATTTCTTTTTCCAAAAAATATTATTTTCCCCATAGTTTGCCAGTTGTGCTTATTCATACTATATATTCTGAAGCATAGGGACAGCAACATTTTGTATTTCACTATACTACATTATAAATAATGGTAAGAAAAAAATCAACCCCCATGCTGTAAAGCACAATTGTCCTCTCATTTACAATCCTGTCTCCTTACAAAACTCCCAGTGCTATCAATTACTTAAATACAAGCCAAGTTTTCAACCAGACTTTGTCTTATGGTAACAGTGAATCCTGTTTTCCTGTATGTTTTACTAACACAAGCATAAAGATGCTGGAACTCTACAGCATCTTCATAATATAATACCTTTAGTTCAGAATACACAAATATGTTCTCAAGGTCAGTACTTCTCTTTACCCTAAGCCTAAGCTAAAAACAGTAATTTCAGCTGCCTGGTATTTGGTCTCCCATTTCTTAATACTCTTTCCATGCTGTACACATAGAGATCTCATCTTCTGAGCATGGCAATACCATGCCTGTGTGCTTTACCTACATTTCAGAACATAAGAATCTGATGTTAGCTCCAGGTATTGGAAAGTGGTGCTGTTCAACAATCTGAAAACACCATTTCTCCAGGGAGGTCAGCCCAAAGCAGGAAAGGAATAAATCTTTAAAAAGGAGAAGAACATCCATATCCCTCATGGACACTGTCTCAAAAGCAATGGTCAAGAATGCTTGATCTGTATAAATGCTTGCTCTTGTAACTGAACAAAGCGTTCTCTGACACCTCAGTTAGGGGTGCAAATTATCCTAATCAATGATATTAGTAATTAGGGATATTACTGAGGTAACTCACCTTCTCTGGATAATTTTGAGACTGAAATTAGTTTGTTGTTTTGTTTTTTAAACAAGTGACATATTTATTTTCCTGTTCATTACAAACACTCATTTACACAGGGAATTTAAAACCAGAGCTTGTATCTCTGCTTTTCCTCCCCCTTTCCAGATTAACCCATCCAGAGGATGGAATTGGTTATTAATTCCAGTAAAAATAGTGGCTTTGCTTAACTCACGTCAGCATTTGTTCTGCCTCAGTCTGCTGCAATGAAAGAAAACTATAAAAGCAAAATACGTCCACCTCTGCCTCACTCTGAAAGAAACCTGGAAGTGGAGGAAGACAGGCAGTGCAGCGTACTAATTCAATGCACTTCCTTAGCAGCCTGGGTTCTTATAACAATGCCTCAGGAGGCTTTAAAGCTCTCACAAAGACAGAAACCACAGGAAGGCAGGAAACACATATTAGGGAAATACACAACCCAGTAACAGTGAGGCCTTATTCTACCGAGAAAAAAAAATTCTGTTTTGAAGACCCTATGGTCTGGGTACTAACTAGTGAGTACAAAGTATCAATAAAACAGCTTTATACAGCAATTTAACAGTATAACAAGACATTTACGATCCCAGAACTCCCAACAGAGGTGATATCATTTATCGCCTCTCAGCTCACTTGATAACACAAGCATTCCACAGTCCCTTCTACCACTTTATGATTGGATTTATTTCCTTACCCGGGCTACCGTCAAAGAGCTGACAGGCAGTTTTCTTTCATAGGTTCTGTCCATTAAGTGGGCTAAGTCAGCTGGAGAAAGCAGAAAAAGAGTGTGTTTAATCAACTGGCACAACAGGAAAATCTGCAGAGCCATTATATAACCTAGAATAGAACCTATGTCCATGAAATCAAATTCTGGGTTCTTAACATCTCATTTTGAAATTGTATGAAAACAGTACTTTCTATTATTGTGGACCATTTAACAGAAAATAATACATTAAAAAGTTCTCAATATGATGATCCTAACTTATTAGAAAAAAAGGGGGAAAAAGCAAACTACTCTATAATGTGCTGGATGACATTAGAAAACTAATGTAAGTAATCCAAAACAAAAAATTAGCAGATGTCCTTAAAATTCCCACTTGCTTTCAAGCCTAGCATATGCTGGACAGTGCTTTATGCATGGACTTTTATTTTACAGTAAAACAATGAGACACAGAAACATGTAGTACCATACTGATAAACCTTACAGTCACAAACAGCAATCCAAAGAATCCTGTTAATCAAATGGGGCACTGTGCCAGTAGCTAAGTAACTTTATAGCATTCTGCTTCAGCAGTCATATGACAATATTAATCTGACCATGCAGGAATTTAAACTTCTGACTGTTGAACAGGTCGCCAGCCATTGTATTTAATGAATTTAATTGGAAGTTAAATTAATTTAATTTGGAGGTTTAGTTTTGTACTGTTCCTGGAAAATAAAGGTGACTCATAAAGAGTAAACTGTTCAACATATGTTTAATGTCATCTATTTGACCATGAACCGATGATATCAAATCTATAAGCTTTAGAGACTTCAATCATATTCCTTTTTGCTATTCTCCTCCATTCTGAGGACCAGGAACCTAACACATTTCCTCTGCAACATTTGGAACTTGCTTCATCCTTTCCAACTGTTAATAAGCTAGTCACTCCTTCGACACCTCTCAGTAAAGCCCGCTGGCCATCCTTGATGAGCTGATGGGTTGGCTCGTTTTACAATTCATTTTCCAAAAAGGTCATCCTGCCTCCACACCTGTCACCGAAATGTGAGGTAAGCAGAAACTGCAGCACCACATCAGAACTGACTAAGCCTTCTATTCTTGCAAAGTTGTCAGGGGCAGGAAACAACACTGCACCAGTAACATGCTGTGCCTCTGAGGGATGCTGTCCACGAAATAAGTGGTATCACTATTTATTACTTTAAAAACACACCTGTACCGCAGTGAACACTGGAGGGTACAGTTTTAACAGTACAAATAACATTCATTGCTACTCTGACTTTACAGGTAATCTGTCAAATTACAGCACATGGATGAAGTCTTCTCTTCAGTAAAATGATACAGCCCCGACTTGCAATAAAAGAGTTGACTCCTAGTCTGTACAATACTGCTGTCTGCCACATAGCAGTATTGCTTGTTTACATAACAACTTTCTTCCTGAGGAGTTCTTCAAAACACAAAATGGGCATTTATCTTCTGGCTTAGGGAAGGCAAACTTTTCATGACCGTGAAAGCAAAGGGAAATTTGTGGCAAAGTTAGTAAGGCCAGTACCAGCTCGTACAAAAGACAGCGCAGGATGCTGAGGTGATGTGGGCTATCAAAGCCATGCTATACAAGAAAACCACTAAAAAAACCACGGAATTTTTTAACAGTAAACAAACTTATATGGGAATATCCTTACAAGAAGTGTCTGTATTTGATTCTTTATCACTCATCTCTCCAGAACTCACAAAAGACATGATGAAGTAAAGGCACAGGGAGCATTCCCAATAGTGCTAGAAGTTAAAAAAAAGGGATGCTGCAACCAACTCAGCTTATCTAGATCAAAGCACTGGGTAGGTCCTTGCCTAAATGAATGAAGTCAACTGTCATCCACTGTTCTTAATCTCCATTTTGAGACAGCTGGAAAGAAGTGTTTGCTCCAAAATCTGGTATAGTTGATGACACAGCAACGAGGACCTGAGACTCAGAGTTCATTCATCTAATCCCGAACTGTTTTCCTTATGCACCACCCTCCCAAAACTACAAGGTGATCCTTATGAGCATTTTTTTGGGCCACACTCAAGCCCTGAGCTTGGCTTTTCTTTTGTCTAGGTGCTCATGAAGATGTAGAGACCACTTTAGAAAACACTGACTACTTTAGCAGAATATAAACCAAATGAATGCAATGCCATGAATACAAGATCACAAGACTGTTAGCCATTATACAACAGCATCCTCTGAGACAGTTCACAAATAGAATTTTAATGACTGACCCTTAACGCTGTCTATAAAGTTGAAAGTCTCCATCAGATCTATAGTACGGAAAGCACTCATCTATGAACACCATATAAACATGAAACATTTATCTATCATCTCCAGTGTAAGAGTAACAATAAAATGAGGGCTGATTAAATCTAAAAGAATAGCAGACGAAGATAATGGGAAATTTAGCTTTGTTTTCAGACAAGTTGCTATTCCTACAGAAGTAGTATTACAGGAATTATTAGCAGTGAGTAATTATTTCCTAGCTTGTTTTCTGTGAAGAGCACCTAAAACCAGACTTCTTTTTCTCATATTCGTAATTTGAAATAATTCAGCTACCTTTTGTAAATCAAGTCTGCTCCACAAGTTGCTATTCCATAATCAAGATTAAAGCGTCTTCTTAGTTAAAACATCCTGACAGCAGTACTAGAACCCAAGCATGTGACTGCCCAAGCCTCCTAGCATTGTTGGTGGTAAAACCTGAATGCTTACATTGGTGTATAAACCAAACCAGTATTTTAATGGCCAAATCAAAATTCTATGTACATTATAACAGATACATGTTGCAAATTCTTTTATCTGACTCATCAAAAAAAACCACTAGCCTCTACAATCTCTCATATATGCTGCCTAAAAACACGTTTCTACAAGATTAACTCCATAAATTTAACTTCTCTAAAAATGTATTACTGCATATTCAAGAATCCAATGGAATTAAATTAACAAAATGAACCATAAATAGAAGCTTAGGTAATTTAATTTCAGGCCATGACTTCACAGTAGTCTCTAGAACACTGGTATACGAGATACCACGTTCACTTCTTTTTTCATTTGTTCACAGAAACTCAACATCTTTTTGCCTGCAACAGGGTGGTTATAACAATGACTGGGGAAATACTGACCCCCACCCTCCAAGTCAGTGGTTATAACTTCTAATACTAGTTTGGTGGCCTAAGAAATTATCATAGTTTCAGTTTGATTTACAGGGTGTACCTATTCACAGAATGTAGTCACATCAGCAAGTAGCACATTATCAAAAAGCGGCACATTTGGCCACCATATAAGGTCACTTTTACTCTATTTATACCTTTGTATTCTTAGAAGTGGTTCATTCTAGACAGAATCCTGATCCAGTGGTGGGGAATGACGATACAACTGAGATGGAAAGTTTACCTGTCCTGGCAGTGATGGGCAGAGCTAATACCTTAATTCACAGCCTAACCGGTGCTATAAAGAACGCCTTATTTTATTTGAAAGACCCAATTAAAATATTTTGCCCTGAAAGTTTGTATGTTCCACATTTATCTCTATTTCCACATAACTGGAAAGAACAACATCTTTGTACTGAACAAGGCTTTGAATGGAAATTATTCATGTCTGTAAGGGCAGCACCGCCATCTGGTGTTGCAGATGAGCCAATTTAGGTACTGTGAATCTTTCTAACAAAAAAATTTCCTATCTCACCCGGATTCTGCTATCCCCCAGGAATCTAGTTTCCTTGGTACTTCATTTTTAATAAGTGGAATTCAAATTACTTCTAAGGAGGTATCTTCCTACCAGCAAGCAGTTTGCAAATTCCAAATTAACACATTTTCAATTCCTAACTTCTTGAACAAAAGCGCTTCGGTACACAAAATACAGTCTTGCTCTTTCCCCTACATTTTTCAGTACTGAAGTTTGCTAAACTCATTCATGTCTGGATTCTAAACTGAGGTTACAGAGAAGACAATAAAGCATGTCTTACACAGACACAAGTAATGAGTTTGCATCTGGGACAGCACATCATTGCAGCAGAGAAATGGAACTGACTTTAAACCAAAAAATACTTCTTTTTCCTTTAAAAGTATCCTCACAACATAGTTTTGCATAACAATAGTTCTGAAACAACATCTGAAAGACACAAATAAAAGAGCATGTCCTCAACACAAGGAACTCACTCTGGCTATAATCACCAGGTAGTACAGACAAGATTGTATGTGCAACCATACAGCTGACAGCTACAAAGCAGACGTCTGCATGGCTGTCTCCTTTCTGAAAATGCTAATACAGCTGACACCGTGTTAACTTGTTTTCTCTTTTCTGTGAACACAAAACGAAAATGCAAAGCAGTTCTTTGAAAATCATGGAATAGACATCTGCTTTGGCTCAAGATCATCAGCGGAGGAGCGGCAAGAACTGTGCCTGCCAAACAGCCACAGAAGGTCTTGCCAGGCCTGAAGAAAACCAAACATGGACTGTACCAGCACCAGCACAACGTTTTCTTCTACAGTGGATTTCTATTGGCTATGACATTTGTCAAAATAAGAACCCATTTTCACCTGGAGGTGACAAGTTCAAATGTATCCCAGGGCACAAATCTGTGGCACCAGCCCAAAATACACTGCATGAGCAGTCCTACTGACAGCAAAGCATAACAACAAATTAACAGTCTCTGCAGGATCCAAGCTACAGTTATGAGGACCCACTGGCTGTTGTTTCTGATCCATGTGCAGTACAACATGTTGATGATACCCACCTAGATGCTCATAGGTAAATAAGAGAAACAACTTAGTGCATAAAAAACATCAGTGCGATAATTTTGTCTGTCCTCCTGCCTGACAAAAGCCCCTGAATTTCACCTGCTGATTCTTCTTTCAGCCTCACAATCTGCGAGGCAAAAAACAACCACAACTCAGGGGCCTAGGAATGAAAACAGGTTATGAATTAAGGAGTCTCCAAAACACCTGTGGTACAAAATAATGAAAATCTATTTTAGCATGGAAAAATGCTTTGCAAGATGCTTTCTATTTAACGTAGCCACCAAAAAGATAGTGGAATATCATTTCAAATGTAATCTAGACAAATAACTCAGTTATAAAATTTGCACAGATCTCAGTGCCATGTGCAGATACAATTTAACATCTAACTTCTTGAAAATAAAAAGTTTAGTTCCATTCCCCACCCCCTCCTAAAAAAATCCGTAATTCAAGAAGAAACTGCAAAACCCTGACAAAAATTTCCCCTTTTAAAAATGTCTTTAAATACGATTATCCTGTAATACTTATAGAACAGCTTTTTTTCACACTGCAGTACTGTTAAAACAATGTCAATGAAGACATCAGCCAGAGAGAGTCATACACTTTGGATTTTGTAAAAGAAAAACATCAGCTTGTGGAAACCGAGCATTAAGTAAACAGGCAAATTCGAACGTGTTTCTGCACTATAGCTTTGAATACATATGACAAATTTTTAACATGTTGAGCACTTTTTGACACAGAAGCTCAGAAGCACATTGTTTCACACACTTTTTTATTTTTAAGGATTTACAGATGATAAGATAGCCAAAAATGAGCTCAGGACAAAGTGGAGACAAGAAATAAATTTTTCTCACCCAGGTTATGCTCCTCTTTTTTTCTCTTTTCCCATTTTGAGCTATCCACATAGGCTGAAGAAAGAAGAGATCTTCGTCCTACTGAAGAGAGAAATCACTATGTAAGCTGGGTTTCTCACACAACTCTAAACAAACATTTCATTAGGTACCACCTTTTTCTGTCACATTTACCAAGTGGGATGCATTAAACTGTCTTTATGTCAGTAGCTATTAATGCAACAATTCAGATTCTTTATATGTGGATGAGCCATTACAATGTAATATTTAAAACTGAAAAGCTTTCCCCGAAAGTTTTTTTTCAGCATGAAACAAGTACTTCCAAACCTAAACTCTGTATTTAAGAAAATAGCCAATTTGTAAAGGTAGAAAAAACCCTCAAACAACAACGAAAGCAACTTCTTTGTGCATACAGACCTTTTTCACCAAATGTTAGCAATTAGCTAAATGTAGGTTCAAAGCATAAAGCAAAAAAAACCCGGCTACACACAACACTTTTCTGTTGTTGCTGAATGGTTATTTTTTCCCCCTATACAGGCGTGTCTCACTAAAAATACTTTCATTTTTATAATCTCCATTCTTCCACCTCCTGTGAACTGTATCTCCTGTGAACTGTAGACTCACTACAATATTTTTGAAAGCTTTTTCCAAATACTCTTTGTACCACTAAAACTGCTCAACATGCTGTACTAGCTTTTGAAATAAAACAAAAGCTTCAGCTGGAAGAATTTGTGTATCAGTCACAGATTATGAGGTCTTGAAAATGCATGAGGAACACCTGGATAAAATTTTTTGAAGGAAGATATAGAAATACAAGTAGAAGGTTGCAGGAAGTAATGTTATGAAATAAGACTATTTTAAAAATAGACACTACAATCCTACACAGAAGTCTTAGCAATTACTTCCAAGTCTTTATCTAAATATCTGTCTGCTACAACTAAAAGTTTTGTTTTGGTTGTGAAACTGTTTTCCCTTTTTATCATCCTTGTGACACACAATTATACACACACATCCAGCACTGAACACCTCAGCAAACTACTGGTAAAATGATCCGGAACACAGAATTCCACAAGCAGACTTCAAAAAAATGTACAACACTTTACCAAACACTTATAAAATAAGGTATTTCTGGTTGGTTGGTAGCATTTCCTTTAGCACTCTTTTTCGTTATGTCGATAAAAGAGGTACACAAAAGATCCGGGGGCTTTGGTGTGGCGGATTTTGGGTCTTTTTTTGTTGGTTTTTTTCTTTAGCATAAAGAAAAAATTCATTCACAGCTAAGGAGGCCACTAGCAAGCACGAGGCTTTCAGGGGCAGCGCAGGCCCTGTGTGCGAGCGCCGAGGCCAGGCCGGCGCTGCTGGCGCGGGGGTAGCGGCCCCAGCCCAGGGCCAGGGCGGCGCGGTCGGGCCGCGCCTCTGCAGCTACCAGGAAGCAGCACAGAGAAACGCGTGCTCGGCGAGGGCGGCAACAGCCCATCACGGTACCCAAACGCTACTGAGCTCAGCTCTTCCCAAAGGTCAGATCTTTAGCTTTTCCAAAACATCAGCCTTACTGGCGCCTCTGTCACCGCCGGTACCAGTTTTGCTGAACACGCACTACCGCAGGTTTGGCGGCCTCCCGTACAATTTCGCGTGGTTTCCCCTGACCCAAAAAGGCAGATCCAACCATGTCGGGTTATGAAATCGGCACGGGGGATTATCTACTAAAAAACAAATTGCGAACACTCTCCTGCACTACATACTAGCCATAAAACGTCTTCTGACCTATCTCCAATTCCACACATGCACACAGGGCAAGGGGGAAAGATGAATGAAGTCTCTGCGCACCACCCCGACCCTGCTCACGCTCCCCCACCGCAGCCTGCGGCAACCACGACGACCAGCGCCGCGCCCCCCGCCCCGCCAGCAGCGCACTGACCTGGGGCCGCGCCGAGGGCGCTCCCACTGCAGAGCACGGCGCGCCGGAGCACGGGGGCGGCCATGGCGCCGAGGCCGGAGGAGGCGGGGGGGCGCGGGAGCGGCTGCGAGCGCCCCGCC
>VZTI01001293.1:306476-336189 GCA_013397865.1 Struthidea cinerea | reverse complement strand
GAGGAGTGCGTGGAGGGCCGCGGTTTGCGCTGTGGTGCGCAGGCCGAGCTGACGCGGCAGAGGTGCCCCACGGGGACAGTCAGCGTCGCCACAGAATCGGGAGAAGCAATCACATAATGGCCTGGATTGAAGGGGACTTTAGATGTCATCCACTGCGAACCCCGTGCTATGGGGACACCTTCCACTAGACCACATTGCTCAGAGCCCCATGGCCGTGAGCACGTCCAGGGATGCTAGATCCACAGCTTCTCTGAGCAACCTACTCCACTGTCTCACCACTCTCCCAGTAAAGAATTTCTGCCTCATATCTTACCTAAACCTATTCTCTAATCAAAGCCTTTGACTCTAGCCGAAGGCCATTCCCATGTGTCCTAGCACTACATGCCCTTGTGCGTGTTCCACTTCAGCTCTCTTGTAGGCCCCACTGAAAGGCCACAATAAGGTCACCCCAGAGGTCAGTGTTAGTCAGTGTATCCCCTGCTTGCTGCTGTCAGGATATGACATTTAAAAGAAAACAACCAAACTAATAAACATGCAGCTTCATAAATGTGTATTTATTCTGGGAGGATGACAGTGTTATCTGGACCCTGGGATTCAGAGATATGGAAATGGGGGCACATGGAAAAGAGACGTATGGCAGAAGGCTCCCCAGCCTCAGTCCTGGCTGGGCTCCTGGCCCGCTGTGCCAGCAGTGGTGAAAGTTTTGCTCAGGTTACACCTCTGTTATACTCCTCAGAGACATGGAGCCCCCTCTCTCGGAGTGGTGCTCTGTGATCCCCTTCACTGGCTGGCCATATAGAGGGTTGCAGTGTGCTTGAGGCTAAGCAGGTTGGGTGGTTGGGTTCTCTGGGATAGCCTGCACCACCTGCACACGCCAGCCCTCATATCCATCTCCGTCCTTTTTCCTTGGTGGTGCCTTTGGTTTTGAACTGTTTCTGTAACCCTGTAAGGTGTGAATCTAAGGAAGCAATACAATTCAGCGAATTGAATTCTAGAAGGATAACATTCTGCTGCCCCACTCTCTCTGTTGACACTGTGTGACCGCTGAGTGTCCATGATGTGTGGTGCGCTATTCCTACCCCAGGCCAGCATGATTCCTGCAGCAGCTTTGGAGAGGCCCAGGACAGGGATGGTCTTTCACTGCTAGACCAGCAGAGGTCTGTGGAAAGGAAATGGCAGTGTAATACCGGTCAATTTCATGCTGAATATAATGTATTTGTTTAACCATTGGAACTGCTTCAATTAATGGATAAATGTGCTGTTTAATGGATTTTTTTTCTTCAGGTTTTATGAAGTGTGTCATTATTATGTTTCACTTGCATAGCAAACAAGTGTTTTTATTTAAACGGCCAGTTACGTTTTCCTAGGGATATGCAGAATGAGAATAAACAACCTAACTCAGGCCAATACTTGCTCTTGTCCTTTCGTGGTTAGAATAATTCTTCATAAGCCAAAACCTTAAAATACTAGATTGTACCAGTGTTAGCTGTTACTGTGGCTCTGTTACAAAGTCAGTAGTTGCAAATAAAAATTTACTGGACGCCTGTTTTTGTGACAGCAAAAACTTGTCAGATAGCTTTTGCATGATTCTTGTTTTAAAGCAGCGTGCAACACAGTACAGTTAAAGTCAGCACCCAAAGTTAATTTTGACACGCTAGACTCAGTGATTGTCTTACCTCTGATGTCTGTACTGCAGCAGAACTTTATTAGGTCTCCCAAGTGTTACTACAATCCAAGTAATAAGCTTGTTGTTTTTTATAAATTTTAAAAATAGGCTTTTTCTGTCTTTCTACTGCTTTTGGAGCTTCCAGTGTGATTTATTTTATAGTAGCAAGGACAGCACTTGTGGGGTGAGCAAGTTGTGCCGCTAGTGAATTGTGGAAAAGAGGAAAACAAGACAAATCCTTATAAAAGTATAAAGGGATCTGCGGGAAGGCAGGGGCAGGAATCTTGTTCAGAATCCTCTTGTACCTTGGCTTAGTGGAGAGGAATGTAGCCTCTAGTTTTCCTTTTGCACATCCAATAACTAGATATTTCTTCATCCTTGTACACATAAGGTTTGGAAAGCTGTGACATATTATTTGGGTTCTTTTGTCAGTGATGTGAGTGACTGCAGTTGTTGCAATCTGCTTTTTAGTGTCATATCCCAATGGTCTGGGATCACACAATTGTCAGTAATTCATAAATGCAAGGTTCAGTACTATTAAATCATACAGTGTAACATAAAACTGAACCTTCCTCTTTTTTTCTTATGGCAGGGAAGCGGTATCTGCTAACAGAAGAAGATATAAAGTTACAAGAATTTCAGCAGATGAAAGTGGCAATTAGAAATGAACTTCATGGCAATAAAGGTATAGCTTTTAATTCACAGTCACCATTTTAGCATGAGTCTTAGGAAACAAACAAAGTCATAATAATATGACACAACTGACCCCATTCAAAGAAACAGATTATGTCTTCCTCTAGCAAATTTTTTTGTACTTAACATTTTTGAAAGCTCTGAGGCTTTGTAGAATGAAACAGTATTAGTTATGCTGTGTTGAGAATACGTGCGGACAAGCTTTCATGTATGCAAGGTGTTTACATAAGATCTGAAATGTTTGTGCCCTCACTTTTCCAGCTTAGGTAGTCTGATAAAAAGAACTGTTTCAGTCTACAAATCTTGCTTCAAGTATAATATCAGTACAGAAAACTGTTAACTCAAAGCTAAGTATCCACCTAACTGTCCAGAAAAGGGCTGTCACAGTAATTTTTTTTTTAATTTGCTCTGTAAATTTTGTTAGCTTTTTTTTTTTAGGTGTTTTTTTTTTTTTTTTGGCCTAATGTGAGTTCTCAGTTGTACACCCGATTCCAGATGATATATGATACTCAGAATATGAAAAACAAATTCAGGTTTTCCAAATTCATGTAGGAGCAGGATCAGTGGATTTTTTCTGATTTTGTCAAGCTATTTAAAATGTATACAAATTTCTTTCTTTAAGAAATATAAACATAAAGCTGCCCTTATTATTTAAGAAAAGCTAGGTAAAACTCCTGGTTTATCATGTGTGGGTGTGCTGGTGATACAAATTGACAAGGTTTCAAAGTTTGTAGTTGATTTTAAGGCAAGAAGAGACAAATTAATCAAACCTAGTTTTATATAAACCACTCTTCTGGGACAGAGAGGGAAGTAAAGTCAGCTTGATGGTTTTCTATATTAAGTAGAATTCAGATTGTGCAGCTGTAAGTCATGGTATCATTATATTTTGCTGTGATGATGACATATTGTAGTTTATTCATCCTGTACTTGAGAAACCTTGAATTTACTGCTGGGGGTCAATCATTCTTGCTAAAGCAGGTTAGTAGAAGCCAAATATTTTGCTTTATGGGTCACAGTTGACCTTCTGGTTTTGTGCAAACTGTATCCTCTGAAAAGTAATGAAAACATTGTTCCAAGCACCTATTTGTGTGTATGTATGCATGGTTTCTGTATTGAGTGTTTAATGTTATACCTGAAAGATGAAAAGAAGTTATTAGGGCTAGTAATAAACTTGATTTAGAAGTGGGAAAAGCAGCAATAACTGTTACACAGAATATATAATAGCTATTATTTATTATTGTTATAAGGCAAATATTAACTACCATAGTTATACTATTAGCTACTGCAGTTACACAGTTAGCTAGAATAACGTAAATACAGTTCAGATCCCAAATATTTTTGAAAATTCTGCACACCTTTGAACACATCCCAGCCATTATATATACGTACTTGTACGTTGCGTTCTTCAGACTTCACAGGGTTCAACTCTGCACCTCAGTCTTGAGTAAGGACTTGTATTTGCATGTAGCGACAGATTTGTATTGAGTAACTGCACACATTGTTCTCTGGGATGCCTACTTTGCACCTCTTGTGTAGGTTACTAGCTTGGGAACAGCAGTGACTCAGCAACTGCTACAAAAAAGTTCACTTCTCTGCCCAAGAATGGGGCAGCACCATGAGAGGAATGGAGCTGCCAGGTAGTATATGTGATTTTAATCTTCTGTGTGTCTGAGTCAGAGGCTTGAAATTACGAACCGAAGGACTAGTCTTTGTGCTTGCTTTGTCATAGGAAAATGTGCTGGATGGAGAACCCTCTTTTTCGGGGCAGAAGGGTAGCAACTCCTAAGTTTATGGCTATTTAAAGAAATACATAGATAATGTATGAAAGTCTTTGTGTGTTCATCAGCTGTGAAGGAATTTAAAACTACTGTGTGAACAGTATTGAGCAGAAGTTCTTACGGACATTTGAATGCTGAGTAGAAATGGTTTTGTTTGTTTGCTTGCTTTTAGAAAAAGAACATAAAATGTCACAAAACTTTGTTATTTGTTAAAACTTTTGCATTACCTGATATGCTCCATAACATAGTGAAATTAAATTCACAGTAAGCATCTTCCTGGTTTTCTAAGTCTGACATGACTTTATGGAGACACAATGGCATGCTTGTCTGTAAGAAGTTTTATGCAGTTTTCTTGGTGAAAAAACAAGAGTTCTGCTTCATTGAGTCTCCATGTTTCAGGTACCAAGTATGTAACTCAGGTAATGGAATTGTCTATAGACTGATGCTGTAATGTGTTTTATTTTCAGATCAATATTTTAAAAATATTAAAGAAAAACTACACAAAAATGGAATAATTCTCAAAAATGAATTAAAAAATTTGCTGCATTTATGTCAGACTTCATCTGATGTGGAACTAGCCAGAAAAGTTATTTACAGGTATTTTTAACAATCCAGGTAACACTCTTTTCTGTCTTTATTTTGCTTTTATTAGATCATCCCAGGTTATATCTGCAGTTGAGGTCTTGCCCTAATTCAGTTGCAATATACATAGTTAATCCCTTAACTTAAGGCTGTATTTTTATTTCAATACTTTGGATCTTCCAACCCTTTAGAGACTCTCAGGTCAAAGGAGAGTTAAGCTATGGGAGCAAAGTGGTGTCCTACTGTATGGTGAACCACAGAGAAAAATTATCCCACAGCTTCCAGGCAGAGGTGTTCAGGGACATTTACAGCCCAGACACACCTGGTCATAAACTGTCCTGCAGCCAGTACTCAATAGCAGGAGGTTTTGTGAATGAAAACTTTCCCAGCAAATACAATATAGGGGCTATAAAGAAAAAAGTGAAATGCTTTATCTTTTTGTTGAGGTATTTTTGCAGCTGCTGCTGCTAAAAAAGCTGCTGCAACTTCCTTTGCTATTGTTCCATGAATAGAAGGTAAAGTAGCTTGGAATTTTCAAGGCAGAGACCCATTCTATTATTTATCTAATGAAGGTTACTTTATCAGTAATAGAAGAGATTATTTATTACTAGTTAATTTATTAGTTTGATCAACACGATAATTTTCCTTAAAATTAATTTCCTATTATCTATATATCCTTGGCTGGTGCAGATAGGAAAGTGTGCCTCTGTCATTGCACCTACAGATCTTGCTCTATATTTAAAGCTGTTCTCCCTTGGCAAATTCCATGCCCTGTGTGATTAACTTTTTAATCTTTCCCATAGCTACCATGAACAGAATGGAATCACAACTTTACATAATTTTAAATTTGGGCCACTCTTTATGAGGCTGTGTTATGAGCTAGACCTTGAAAGACCTGCAGTAGAACTTATCAAAGATCAGGTAATTCCCCTATATATACTGAAAATATTGTTGTTACTATTATTAGTCAAGTATGAGTAATGGTATGCTACACATGAGCCTTGCATGAGCTCATAGACTTGAAGATGTGTTGTAGTAACAAGGATGTCTATGGCATTAATGTAGGTATGCAGATTACACGGCTTTTATTTTAACACAGTAGTTAAAAGGAAGTTGGATGTTAGTTTGACTGGTAACTTTATTTTATTCCTGTCTGATTGCATTATTTAAATAAAAATGGAATAAAAAGCATTGATGAAAAAATAATTACTTAAGTGAAAACAGCTAGTGCATGTTTTCCTGCATCTTGTGTTGCATTAAATCATTCTTGGAGATGAACACTTGTTAGTTTTTCTGTAGTAGTCCTCTGACATCCCTTGGGTTACTTGCAGCAACACATTCACCGTGTTGCTCTGTACTTCAGTCTCTCTCTGAACCCTATAGGAGTGGTATGATACTCATCAGCTCAGGAACTTGGCCATTTTAGTGCTGAAGAAACCAAAGGATTTGTTTCTGAACATCTCTAAAATTCTGTGTGTGCTATTATGGCAAGATAATAATCAGGTCCGGTGTGTGCAATAATGTTGTGACTTCAAAAATCTCTGGCAGCCAGTGAAAATCTTGCTGATATTAATTCAGTAAGGCATGAGATATGTCTAGCCAGAAACGGGAGAAGTCTTGCTACTATTCTTAAGTTAGGCATGTGTAAAAAAGAGCGTATGTAGCTTCTATTTTGGTTTGGGTTTTTTTTAATTGAGATCTCTATCATTAGGACAGCAGCTTCTGTACTTATAGGACATAGTAACTGGTGGATAGTAAGGTACAGTAACATTTCTCCAGATTCTGCTGCAGAAACTCAATACCTCTGACATTTTATTTGCCTATTCCCAGCACACAGTGTGGTTGAAGTGAAACATAAAATTTAATTCCTCTCTCTTCTGCTACTCTTACTGTCATCACTCAAGCTCTTGTGCTGATCATTTGATATTGTGATTAACAAAAAATGGGTTTATTTTCATGGTGGCAGTACTTTACGCCGAAGATACTGTTCATCAGGTGCAAGCTGTCAGTGACTTCTGCTTGCATTGACTTAGAGGTCATTTAAAAAAAATGATAGTGGGATTCTCTGGGAAATTTGTGTTTAATTTTAGTGAGCTTTTGACCATAATGAGCCACTGGTATTTTAGACATCATTTGACAGAGACACAGTCAGTCAGGGAACCCAGAGAGTTAAATGTTGAGCTTGTGAAGATGAGACTTATTCCAGTAGGAAGACCTGCTAAATGCTGTACACAGTAAGACTGCTCACTGTCCTGACTTTTTTTATGTTTGCTCTGTTTCCTCTCCAGAATTTGCATGGTTTTTTCTCAGACAGTGCATCATTCCATATTTTGATGACTATGTTGTTTAAAAAGGGCCATTTTGAAAGTAAGTACTGTATTTGCTAAGGCAAATTAATTTTGGGAGGATGCTTCTCACTGTAAGTTGTGTGGGGGGGTGTGTGTATATATGTGTATATATATATTTGCTGATATGCTATGGTTTTAGATGGCTAAACATCGTGTAAATAACTGTAGGTGTGAATGAGTTGCACTGTAGTGTGTAATAAAAATGGAAGGGTCTATTTGTTTCATACTTCCCACAGACTTCTTGCCATTCAAGTTGCACAGAACTGTTGTTATCCAAGAGAGCTTGTTCCCCAAGCCTGCTTGTTCCCCAAACCCACTTCACTGAAGTGTTACTTCTCTTTGCTTTGTAATTTCCGATAGCATTTTGTTTTCTCAATTCAAAGTCTAGTTTATATGGGTTTTGGAATGGTAAGTTCCTGAACAATTTTTTCCCCATTCTGCATTTGTGTCAGAGCAAGGAAGAGTACCTTTTTTCCAAAACCAGACCATATTCTTCTCTTGGTTTGATTTACTTGTGTGCTCACACAGAGTGGCTACTGCAATGTAGAAGTCCAGTGCTTCAAATCAGTTTGGCCCTTTGTGAGGATAAGGGGAAATAATCTGACCTAACTTAAAAGACTTTCCATGAGAAAACCTCACAGCTTTTCAAGCAAATCCTTTTTGATGTTTGTTGAACACATAATGACTGGTCTCTTGACATTTGGCAAATTTAAGTCCAGCAGTTGTCCTAAAAGTTGAGACCAAGCCACTGTAAAAAAACCCTAGATCAGCACCTAAATGCAGCATTGTGAAATGGACTGTGTGAGTTAATGAGGAGATGCTACATGGTTTATTTACAGTGGTGGAAGCTTTCTGGACAGTTAGGAATAACATGGGTGGCTTTGTCAAGTATATAGAACTTAGTTTTAGATTTTCATATAAAAATAATAGAAGGGTAAGGCATGTGCTAGTGTAAACTGAAAACCTCCTTGCTAAATTGAAAGAGATCCAGCTGACCCTGAGTTAAGCTTTTTGAATTTTTCAAATAACAGATTTCAGTTTAGATTCGTATTTTCAAATAAACTTATCAAACTCATACCTCATTGAATTATTTATTCTTTCCAGTTATGAGAGGTACAGCCTTAAATTTATGAAGTGAGTAACACTAATACTTTTTTGATAGGTGCTTTGGAAGTTCTGGTAGAAATGAAAAAACGAGGTATACCTTTCAACAAAGAAACCTATCTACTTGCATTTGCAATATGCTATAAACTGGTAAGTATTATGAATGAAAAAGTCTTTGAAGTGCCTTTTCTATCTCTTCCTTTTTTTTTTTATTTTAAAATTTCCGTATTTTCCCTGTCATGCTGTTGTATCTCGTGCAAGTATTTTAAACATATTTAAGTCCTGAGGTGCTTCATCGTACATGATATGGCGCACATATATAGTTTCCCATACAAATTAATGTCACAAAGCTAATCTCCAAAATGTTGCATGGACATAAGCATTAAGGAACAAATTCTTTTAGTACAGCCTTTGATTACCTGAGAGTATTATTTCTGTGTGACCTTTGCATCTCTTCAGACAATACTCTGTGCTTCAGCCTCCGTATTGGTTTTATAGTCTCATTTCCTTAAGGCATATACATGATATTTTCTGTTTGCCAGATATCCCCTATCCATTTCTCTCGTCCCCCTACAAGCAGTCTTGAACGATTTCTGAAATTGTACACAAATTTGACAAGGAATAGAGTTGTCAGTGGTAGTTGTTCCCTACATGTCTGATGAAAATGGACAGCTGGGTGGAGAAAAGAAACATAAATTCATGCCTTCAGATAGACAGGCAGCCCCTTGAGGTTACCTGTATTTTTAGCTGAAAGGAAAGGAGCACGAGCATGGTAAGAAACTAGAATACATCAGTTCTGTGAGTGTTTCCTTAGAACTGTTTCCCTTTCGTAGCAAAGTGAGATCCTAAAACTTTTTTATTTTGATTTTCCTCTCCAGATTTGAGTCAGTTCTGCAATCTGAAATTTGGACGTGAACCCTTCCCAAACTGATTTGGAAACTCTTCTTCCATTTCTTCGTCTTTTATAAAGACACTAGCTGAGGAAGAAATTGTACCACTAGACTGAACTTCCTCACGTTTCTCAGTTAACATACAACAAAACTGAGTGTTTATGTGATAAAAAGGAGTTAGCCTAAAATGGTACCTCAGCAGTAGTTTGTGTGGTTTTTCTAAAATTCTCGGTTCTAATGAATTAAGCTGCCTTTAGGTCTGCTGTAGCTTCTTTCCTAAAATTTTTACAAGTTTTTTTAACATGGCCTGCAGTTAGAAGGCTGGGATCCAAGGCATGTGCAAGGAATAGGTTCCCAAGGCTTCTGTTTTCTGTTACTTCTGGCCCTACCTATATTTTCAATAGAGACTCCGGCCCATTATTACTATTGATAAAAAGAGAGGGGAAATGATTCTGCACTGTCACTTGGTTGGTTGAATGGTCACAATAAATTTGTGGGACTTTTTCACTAAGATAAAATACTGTCAATGGGCAAATAAGCTGTAGTAACCCTTTATGCACTAAAGAGGATTAGGTGGAGCACTTTAAAAAGCTTAATCTGTTGTTTCATCTGTTAGGAGGAGGAGGAGAAAATGTGAAACTCCAATGTGCTTTTTCTCATGATGCAAGATAAGAAATGTCAGCAAAAAATCTTGAAGTATCTTCAAGATGCACTACTCAAGTAATAGAAATAATGGTACTGGTATCATTAAAAGCTTTGCTGGATTTTTACCATTCTTGGGTTCTTTAGAATAACGTTGCCAGAGACCAGTAAAAAAAAGTACAAGGCTTAAAGCTCAGATTATTTCCAGTGGATAAACAAAGGAATTAATGTTTAATCTTTGTACAGAGGTATTTTTAAGGTCAACTCTAAAACACTTACGGAATGGTTTAAATCACTGAGGCACTGCCATACTCAGAGGTAACAGATGGTCTTTCTTTTAGTGCAAGAAAGAGCTATAGGCCTTCTGATGATAACAAAGTATTTGTGTAATAATAATTAATATTCTGGTGGTCAAAATATTTCTAAATTTTCAAGGAACGTATTTTAAACCATATTTTTTTACTTTGAATACTAGGAACAGAAATCAACACCAGATCTGAGGACTCTTACCCATATTGGTGGTACCAGTTGTTACAAACCTTCCTGCTGCCAGCTTTTAAGTTTGGCAGATACTATTTTGTTTGGGGTCCAGTCAGTTCCACTCATAATTTCCAGTGTGAGCAGCATTGGTTGGGAGAGTTGATGGTTTGAGAGGCAGCACACAGCTGAACTCATTGCCTTTTACTATCAACTGTTGAAAACTCCCAACAATAATGGAAGCCTTCTGTGTTGGAAAAAGGCAAATGTCTAAGCTGTCATATTAGAATACATGCTTTGGAAACATTTTTCAAAAATTAATCCTTAAGAGAGGCTAAAAATGGCTTAAGAATGTTCAAATGTTCAAATTCGCACATACCCAGATTTCTTTAGTTAGTGTTACTGAATAGTTCAGTGCTTAGAAAATGCTGATTTTCAGTAACTACCTAATGTAGCTTTTGGAATAAAGTAATGACTAAAATTAATCTTCCTTCCTGATTTGGAAATTATTTGAAAGTGAAAATGAAAATGTCTGTTTGTTTAGGATACTGCTGGGGCTGTTTCATCTGTTGCAGCAGCCCAACTAGTTAGGGCAAGGTGTGGTTGTTAAAATTATAGAAGTTATTTTTACCCTCCTGTGACCTCTGTCACTTTGAATATCATATTTTGATGTTGTGTTTCTCAAAAAGTGCTGCTCAGGATCTGCTTTTATCTGGATTCAGATACATCTTGCCTTTGTGGTGGCACAGTATGTTCACTTCTGAATACCTTCTCAATGTGACTGCAGGTGCTTATAGTCCTGTCAGGTAACCAGAATAACAACTTCCTCCAATATTTCTATGCAGGGCAACCTGGAGTCTTCTAAAATCTCTGCGAGACTGCTTGAAGAAGCACAGCTAAAAGGTGACATGTTACCACTGAGAGCATACTGCTTTGCGATGGCAATTGCTCTCAAGCAGGTGCAGTCTCTTTTGTTTTCGGTTGTGCCTGGGTCTCTATAGGGGAAGGAAGCTAACATGGAGAAGGCACAACTATGTAATAACTTCAAGTATTGGAACTTTTAGGGTCCTGAAACAGTAGGATTATAGACAACGCTCACACAAATTGAATACGGAAGTTCTTAAATCTAAACATGTGTCTTGAGTCTAATGCAGACATACTTTGTGCTAGTGACAATACCATCTAGAATATTAAAAAATAACAGAGTTAGATCAAGAGGTTAGCTGTCACCATGGATATCCTGCAGATACTGCTATTTAGTGGTGATTTCCTTTAAATAGAATTAAAATGATAATCTAAAGTATTAGCACAATCATCTCTTTAAAATGTTTGCCTTGGGAGGCAGTCTCAAAGGCTTTGATGTGTATTTCCCTACTGCCTGGGAGGTGGACTTTCTCCACATGTTTCTGCCTGTGGAGGTTTTCCTGTACCTCATATGCCTAAGTACTGATATGAAGAGGCTCTGAGGCAGCACGGGGTGAAAAATGGAGCAGGAGAATAACAATTAGGAAATTCTAATGTTTGGAATAAAGTTTGGATTTCCTCTGCCATTAATTTGTGTGTACAGGTTGAGTAGGTTCTGAACCTTCTCTGTTTCATGTTAAAACAGAGGTCAGAGACACTGGAAGGGCTGTGACACTGTTATGATCTGGTTTAAAGAAAGCTAAGTCTCTGAGCATAAACCAGAAAGAACTTAGAAGGTTCAAAATATTCCCAGAAACGAGACTAAAACCAAATAAGGTTAAATGTTGATCCCAAATAATTGATGTATTTTATTTAATAGTAAAAGAGGCAAAGAGAAGGAAAGAGAAAAGAAATAAAGAAATAGAAAAAGATGTGTACATGGGGGTTGGGGGGACAGGTAGAGGTAACAGGGGTTAGGTGGAAGCATATCATCCATCTGGGGGTCACAACAACGTCTCGTTGCTCCCATCCATCTGGTCTTCTGGTGTTGAGAGTCCCCTGTCGCTGCCGTGGCCATGCATGCCACCACACGCTGCCACACGCCACCACACGCCAAAGAGTACAGAATCCCATGGATTAATATACGCTTTGGGCCAGGTGGGAACGCCTGCATGTCACCCTTGCAGGGGCTAGCTTGACACACTGTCCCTTGAAATTTGATCTTATTCACAAATTTGAATGAATGGAGTAGAATGGTTAAAAGTTTCTTATGCACTGTGTGGTCTTTTTTGCTCTGTCTCTGTGAATGGAGACACTGAACAGTAGCATAATTGAAATAAATTTATTCGTGTGCACAATGGCATGGTAAAATTTTTTGCAAGTGGAATAATGCTCCACATTACATTTAATTGTTCCTTAAGCAGAATACTTTTTGAAAGTACTTCTTGCTGTAAGATGTTTCTTAATCCCAAGTAACATTGCTTGGTCTAGTAAATGTCAGGGTAACATTTACTGTCTGTACAAATCAACTGATGACATAGATGCAGTACTGTAAAGGTTTATGTCCAAAAGGTTAGAAGGGCTGGGCAGGATAAATACCCACAGTAACATATGCTGGACGTCATTATTCTGACATGTGTTGAACTGAGCATGTGTGTAGACCTTCCATCTTTTAGGTGATCTCATGCTCAACGTTGGTTACACGCGACAGACGCACTGTACTGAAGAGCCAGATGACATGGGAACTCCAGCATGGAGTATTCCTTTCGCAGGCTGGGTGCTGTTTGGTGTCTATGGGTCTTGCTAAAGGGGTTCTAGATGCTGCTTTGTGATTTATTGAAAAGTTGTGAAGGACTCTTGTTTTTCTTGAACTTTTATTGTGCAAGTTTTTGACATGTGTATGACTTTCTTTTTATTATTTATGATTCCTTCCCAGAATGATGTAGCACAAGCCAAATTTTATTGTTCCCAGATAATGAGAACAGAGAACAAACTATACAATAATCTTAAAGTAAGTATGCTTGCCTTGTATAAAATCTTGCAGAGTATGCTATCCTGGCCAAAAACTCCAAGTGCGAAGTAACAGAAGACCAGCCTGTTACTAGCACAGGCATGTGTTGGTAGTGTTGCTGAGCTTGTTTTTGAGCCAACAGACAACTTCTGTCATTCTGAACAGTTAACAACCTCCACCGATGTTTTAAAATCACTTCCTACCACAGGTGGGAATGTAAAGTAGACCAATCCTGCATCTGTGAGCATAGACCCGTGAACAATTTCTAGTTACGATTTTTTCTTTCTAGCTCCAAAAGATTTAACAAACCCACCTCCAAGTAAATGCTCTGCCCACTTCAGACCTCCTTCAGCCCTACAAACCTTATCCACGTGTACATACAACAGTTTTTTTCTTTACTTGCACAGTCTACAATCTGAGAGAAAGTCTGCATGTGCCATGTAAGTGACCTCTCTAAACTATGGTAAAAACCACTTTCTTCAAGAGCAGGTAGTGCAGCTTCATAAGAGGAGCTCTGCCTCAAGCCTCACCCTTCGTTTCCAGGTCCCAGCTGTTAAAAAACCCCAAATATTTGAGGAAATTGATCATTCTGTCCCTTTCTTTGCAGTGGATGGATTTTTCTCAGTGCACTGTCTGGATATGTATTTTGTCCTGCTTTGCTTCATGTCTTCCTCAACCATTTTTTTAAAACTTTGCATTCTTATGATATGTACTATTTATGTGGTGTGGTTTTGTTTTATTTTTAAGGTTCTTGTCCAGCTCAGATCTGGTTTGCTAAAAGAAGTAATAAATACATTAGAGGCAGCAGTGGAAGTAGATACTCCTCCCTTTGTGAAAAAAACTGAGTTTTCTGAGCAGGTGGTAAGTATGCAGTGATGAGAGAATGTTCATGGTACTGGGCTGAGCCGTGATAATGATGGTTCACCTGCAGAACTTCAGGTGCCTAACTTCACCCTGCTATAGTTGTTTGGGTTCTGATGCATTCCAATACCAAAGCAGCTGGATGGCTTCCTCTGCTGTTGGATGAAGCTCTTAGCTGTTCGCTTCATTTTTTATTGTGGATCTTGCTTCTAGAAGCTCATATTTCATATGAATGTAGATGACACTTTCCCTAGTGGCATTAAATAATTTAATCCCTTGCTTCCTATGCTATTTTCATTTCATATGAAATGAGAATAAAATTTCTGATAACAGCGATATTGTTAAGTTGGTAATACATGAAAGACCTGTAATGCTATACAGGGAAGTGTGATATGGAAAATTGTAGCTTTTGCTATTTAACTATATTTTACTGTGAAAACTAGCTTTTACAGTCTTGATCAATAAGAAGGCTTCCTTCAGAGCACATATGTAGCCCCTCTCAGTTTGTCAGCATTGCTGCTGCTTTTCCTGAAACTTATTTAGTATATTCATTTTGGATGTGCCTATAGAACAAGACATTTAAGACTGTGTTATTAATTAAATACTTAGTCTTTCACTGCTGCCTAGTAAAACAAAATTAGTAACTGATATGCAAAACAATAAATATTAGGAGAAGGGGAGGGCCGACTTTTCAAAACATAGCCCATATATATTAGCTGCTGTGTTGAAAAGAAATTGTTTAAGCAGCATTTAATTTTGTAAAGTCATTGCAATAAATGTTGCATGTGTTAGTGTTGTATTTGGACTTTGGGAAATTTTTAGCTGCCGAAAGATAATTAAGTATTAGTTCTAACAGTCCGCTTTCACAAAAATTTATTTATAATAATATTTTTTAAGGGATTTACTTAACACTTGAGCTCATACTCTTATGAATGGCATACAGAACTTCTCAGTCTTCTATAGTCTGAATTTTATTGATTTATACTGTACTGTACATTTACAAAGATACATAATAATAATAATAATAATTAGAATTTTGCTGATCTGGAAAGTGGATTCCAGGAAGCAATTACGTTTCCTGGATTTAAATAGAAAATAATTGTGTTTGTCTGTACTAGGACTGAAAATAGGATTGTACAACTTTGAGGAAGTTTTAAATCTAATAAACTCTTTCTAATAGATAACCAGTTCATTTCCACCATTTTGTGGTGATGCATAATGTACTCTGCATAAAATCCGCATCTTATGAGTCATTGACTTAGCCACCTATCTTACAGTGTGTACTTTTTTTTTACTATGAGTTATTGCTTTTCTTCACTGTGGTGGTAGAATGAGATCTCCACTTGCTGAACTGTAACAATCTGTCATTTTCTCTTCCTTAGCTGGCTACAGTCAGGGAAAAGATGGAAGAGAACCCTGACCTTTCTGTCAAATTAGGAAATATTTATGCAAAACTACAAGCTTCGGGACGGATAACCATGTGCACACTGGAAGACATGCTTTTCCAGGTTCCTAGTTCAAAGAAGACCACTGCAAAGCTTTTAAAACATAAACAATTGGGCTATCAGGCTGCTAATCCACTTTGGTCAAATCTATTGTTAGAATAGTTCAATATTTGATGCCAAACTGAACTGCTGATAGCACCTCTTGTAATCCAGGCTCAAATTAAATGTGTTTTCCCCTTTTCCACAGTGAGAAATTTTAAGTTATATGTATAAAATTTCATTTTAAATACTGATCATAAAGCTTCTGTGTTTCAATTTTGATGCTAAAAACAAACTGTGGCAGTGGGTATTTGTGTGTTGTTCAGAAAGTGGAGTGATAGAAGGTTTGACTTTTTCCTTAGGCTCTTGTATCAGGATTTTCCTGTGCTAAATGTTCTGGAAGTGAATGGATGAAGTGATCAAAGTGGTATGAGTATCTGACTTCTGTGGTTCATGAGAAGAAAATTTGGTCTTCATCACATGTAATGTTCTGACTGAAAGGATAGAGGCAGGCAAGAGTCCAAATAAAAGAGTATGGAAGTGCTTGAACTGTTCGTTCAAAGTCTGTAGATCTCAAGAGAATCAGGGGGAAGCAAGCATCTTGTGTTCACTTCAGTATCTTTTTCTTCCAAAGTGTATTAGTGGGGTTTCTTCATATCAACTGGGATCATGGGAATGCCGTGGGAATTAGCACAGTAACCAAGTGGTTGCTTTCTCACTTGAAGGAGATTCCTGATCAAAAGTCAGTCTCAGAGTGAGTGCCTTCACAAATTGCTTCCTTCTAATTTTTTAATATTAAGATTCCTAAGATAAGCAAATCTTGATGCAAATTTGCAATTAAGTCGTATAAAGTTTCTTAGAGCAAGTATGATCACGTTTTTAGCTATAATTACATCATCTGCATAGTTTACCCTATTTTTTGATTGAAAGAAGAAGCTTCATTTTGTCCCAGCTTTAATAATGACTCTAGATCAAATGTGCTTGAATCTAGCAGTAAAAAGCTGTTTGTATCTGTGAGGCCTGTATGCCCAAGAATCTGAACTCATTCAGCATCCAGAATAGAAGGAATTGGAAACAGGCGTACCTTAACTAGCATTCATGTGCCTTTGGTGCCTTTGCACCAAAGTGTGAAGTGATGAACATGTTGATAAGAGAACTTGGTGGTCTTGTGGACACAAGACTAGGTGGAACTCAGCTTGGTACTCTACAATTTGGGCTGCATTATCTCTCCTCTGCCTTCTGTTTCTTTTATTTTGTCTCTGCCCCACTCAAGCAAATGTCAGAACTCAGAGTATATTTTCTGTGAATAAACCTCTGCATCTATATCGCTGAAGCCGGTGAGACATGGAAGAAACAAGAACCCGTCCATGGGGGAAGCACAGCTTCAAAACAAATGTGGTTACAGCTGGTGGGATGTTTCCTTCTGAAGCTCTAACTCTGTAACTTATTTCTGTCACAATGTGTCCTGTTAATATGTGAAAGGTACCAACACTATTACAAAGTAGATGGAATTTCATGCAAGTGTAAGTGAAGAATAATTTGAAGTGTGTATCACAGTTTTGTGCATCTTATGTACCCTTTTTATGACTTGGTGGCATAGACCATAGTATTACATACATTAACCTGAGAACACAGCTATTACTTTTTGTGTAATATTGTGTAGTATGTAATATCACACATAATTTTCCCTTAGTTGAAAATTCTTTCAACATTTTCAGTAGTATGTGGACCCTTGAGAAGTTCCCAATCTTTTCTCCACAAATAAATTTGATAGGAGATTTGTAAAGGCTGTTTGCAGTGTGGCAAGGATTAGTGGCAAAAAATTTAAAGGAATTCAGTTTACTCTGTTTGTATGGACAGGAGAACTGTCTGATGTCAGCCAGTAGAATCAGGACAACTGTGTGGTGTTAAAAGTGTATAAATGCCACATTTTTAAAGGCCATCAAAGACAGTTTGACTGATTTAGCCTTACATAGCAAATCCATAAGGTCAGTTCTGTTTAATTTCTTCACTTGGCACTTTAAAACTTGTGTTAATTGCAAGAAGCTGTTGCATCCTAGGACTGTGCATGTTTGCTTGTTCATTCTAATCAGAATTGTTTAGGTTGCTGACTAAGGCTGTATCCTACCTGCAACTGAAGTAATCATAACTTACATTAAAATTGTCAATATACCTGATGTTTTCCATTCTTTGTTCTCTTGACTACTTGCTTTCTTGAGGTTTATTTACTCAAGGTAACAATACTAAGTTGATTTTTTTTACAGAAATAACATCTTTGTCTTGAGAGGGAAAGGAGATGCACTTAACTAACAGTACTTCAGTAGAAGAGGAAAGCAGGGACTCAAGATTAAGAGGTTCAAAGAAACACACACAAAATTAAGACAATTAGAATATTGGGTGTTGCTCTAGGAGTGTTGTAGAGAAGTGGTAACATTTACCCTTTGGAAAAAAAAGCTGGGAGAAATAAGCAAGTTCTAATATTCACGCAGCTGATTTCCAATGAAGTCTCATTTGTGTCATGCAAGTCCCAGAGGCTGTTATTTGGGTAATCTTGGATTTGGGTGATAATTTATGGATTCATCTTTTGGTGCATCGAGATTCTAAGCACACTGGCTTTTGTGTTGAAGAGTCTTCAGTCTTGTGCTTAGTTGGGTGTACTTAGGTGGTGTTGACTCCTGGTATCCCAGCACCCAAGATCAGGAACCCAAACTTAGGGGTTTTGCTGGATTAGAGTGGCTGGAATGTCAAGGGCTGAGTTACTAGGCAGCTTTTATGGAGACAGCCTCAGAGAACAGGATGTGTGCTGTTACTGCAGCTGATACTAAGTTTTTATCAATGATGAACCTTGAACTCAAAGAGAAGTCAACATTCTGAAGATCAATTGGTTTTTTTTAACAATCTGAAAGAAACCCAAGGCATTTACATTTCAAAGTGAATTGCTGCATTTTTTTCTCCAGGTTTCACAGCAAGAGATTGTGTAGGAAGTGCTGCTTAAAATGTTATGTGTAGTAAGTAGCTCAGATGAGGATCCGAGGGCTCTTTGCGGTATTCTTGTGTGGAAAAGAATTACTCTTTATCATATTCAAATGTTCTTCCTCTAGTAAAATGAAACATGAGTTTTGTGCATGTCCTTGCACTGCAGCAGCTTTTTGGAGCAGTGATCCAGGAGACAGCAGGTGGCGTTTCTTGACCATACTCTCCTGCCAACATTATTTCCAGGGATGGCGCGCAGTGTCACTTATGTAAGGGCAGGGCAGAATGAATGGTTTGCCCGTGTGCCATCTTAAAATGGAAAAACAGGCAATAGAAAGCTGCCTTGTATTGTTGGTAATGGCTGGTGATGACTGCAAATGTAGAGGTTTACAGCACTTTGAAACTTACAGCATTTATTGAAACAACTCATCTTTGTCAATGATCACAGTACAGTGTTTACAGTACTCTGTGGAAATCCTAATCAATTAACTAGATGACAGGCTGTTGATGTTGCTTCTTGTACACCGATGACAATTATAAATGCTTATATTGCTATAGCTTTAGGAGAATTTTGGACCCCTTTTCTGACTTGAATTTTAAAAGCATTCATTCTTATGTTCAGAGCAGATCTGGATTATGTGCAGTCTTCAAAGGACTAACATTCCTCTGCCATAGATGCTTCTGCTTTTCCCCATGAGTTGATACTTTGTTGTTTTTCATATTTCTTTCCACAAACATCTTGAGTCTTGGTGTGGAAGGCACACATTTTTTGTGCTTCTCCCAAGTTAATTCTCGGCTTCAACACAATAAAAACGAGTGTGAAAGGCTTAGTCATTGCAGGAGAGCTCAGGAATGCTTCCAAGCCTCAAGAAGAGCTTTTGCATGTTTAATGTACCTTCTAAATCATGTTTAATTAACATGAAACAAAGATTTGTTAGAAGTTTGCAGCAGAGTAGAGAGACACCTACCATGCATAGGTCTAAGGACACTCAACTTTGTTTTTCTTTCAGGCTTTTTTTCAGGGTTGCTTCAGGTTTGCATCCTTCTAAAAATTTTTTATTGCTAAATAAGAGACTTGTTTGTTTTTAAAGTGCATCTGTTGTGGCTGCTTGCATGCCCTTCTATTATCACATTCTCCTTAGAATAAGTTTTTAAAAGAAGATGTCATTCACCACCTTCATCTTCTGTTTCTTTTAATCTGCTTCTTACAAACAGCTTTTTGAACTCAGCAAATGTCTGATTGCAGACTACTTTTTAAGTAATTTCATTTTCATCTGAATGATAAATTTAAGCAGTGAGATGAACTAGGAAGACTTAAAACTGCTACTGGTACTACTGGTAGTGGTCCCATGTTTTCTGATGTGAAATATAGTGCTATTTTCTTACCTATGTTTGCTTATGCTATTGAAGTTGGCTGCAGACCTTCAGGGCTTTTGTTGTGTCTATGCAGTTGTCTGGATCTCCTAATAATTCCAGCAGCACATGCAGTAAAAGCTGAGATAGTCTGACTTCAACTCCCCAAGCAGAGATACTGGTTTTTATCCAAGTACAGATGCTCTAACTATAAACCCCTGTGTATACCATCAGGTAAGGTCAGCTTTGAAGTCCTTGTGCCAAGCAGCAACTCAAAATAAATGCAGGAGCACTGATACTAGAGGGAAGTTGAGTTAGGGGCCATGTGCACAGATCAGATACATGGGTTCAAAGTCAGCTGAGTCTGAGCCTTGTCTGCATGAAGGGTAAAAGCCATCTGTTAGTTACAGGAGACTCCTTCCTATGGAGATGTAGGCAGTAATCCAGCAACCAGTCTGGAAGATGTGGAGGTGCTGCCCAGGCTTGTTTATGCTTTGGATTTTTACCCTTTGCTGATATTCCATGTGGGCACCTGTAATGCTGCTGGGACAACGTGGAGTGCATTGAGGACGGCAACACTTGGGAGGAGGGTAAAGGGCCAGTGAGACAGATGATGTCTGTCAGATCCTGACCAGGAGAGAGGGAAAGGTCTAAGTGGACTAAATGTGACAGAGTGTCACAGCTTGGCTGCATGGCTGGTCTCACAGACATGGCTTTGACTTCTGTGACCACAATCTTAACGCAAACTGGTGGTTGGATTAGGGTTTGCTTGACAAAGGGGGTCTTTGCAAACAAGCTCCCTAACCTAGTGAGGATGGCTTTACATGAGATAGGCCAGGAGGGGTTACTACAGCCTGGAGAGAACTGGGGGCACAAGAGAGAAAGTGCAGCTGAATGTGGCAAACAGCAAGGCTCTCACACTTCCCTGTAAAAGCAGTGCAACTTGGGACCCATCTCGAATGCTTGTACACAGATCTGTGAGCATAAGGAATAAGCAGGAGGATTGTGTTTACACAACTGCAGACCTAAGACCTTGTTAGGATTATGATGATGTGGTAGGATAGCTTTCATAAATACAGTGCTGCAGTGGAGGGATGCAGAAAAGACATAGTGGGTAAGGATGGCACAGAGGAGAGATTGAGGTCTGTATAGAGCAGGTGCATGGATTTTGCCTTGGGACAGGTGATGAATGAGTAGTGAGTTTGTGGGTAAGGATCAGAGGACAGATCAGCTACATCCTGCCTGATAAAGAAGATGTGCACACACACACACAGGTGAAGCATTCTTTAGGCAGCTGGAGAAAGTCTCAGTCACAGATCCTAGTTCCTATCTGGGCCTTAGTCAGCCAGCTGGAAGGACAGCATAGCTGGACACAATCAGTCTAGCAGATTTCTGGAGTGTGCTGAGGACAATCTCTTGGTGCATGTTGTTATATATAAAATTAAGTGTTTGGTCTTTGCATATTCAAATTTCCCATTAACCAAGTTATAAGTTGTTAAGTTGTGAGGTTGTTACCATAATTAACCAATTGAAAGGTGTTTTGCATTGTTCTTTGTTAAAAATCCTTGTTTTTAAAATATCCACAAGTTTGTTTCCCCTTTTAATCATTAAAATTGTTAAACCTCACAGTGTTTTATTCCCTATATATGTCCAATGTTATTACCCTGTTCTTTAAAGTTTTCCAAGTTTATAGATTGTGAGTGCAACCAGATTTGATGTTTTGAATAAGTGTTTAACCCTTGTGTTTTCCAATGAGTTTTGGGGTCTTGCTGAAAAACAAGCCTTCATAAGTGGCAGTAAGCTATTTTTAGTCCCTGTCCGTTACCCTGCAACTGGACTCCATGGAAACCTGGAATTTTAATGCGGACTTTTCCCGCCTTTTTAACCAAGTGACAGCACCAAGTAGCCGTCCCCTAGCAGCAGACGAGCCATTGGCAGATGAACATTACCTCGTCTCAGGACACCACCAATCACCCAGGACCATGGGGGCTGGACAGTGGGCGGTCATGGGCGGGACCAAGGCCGTGTAAAACTCCCTGTCACAAGGCAGGAGACGCCATTGGCCTCAGGCTCGCTGTTGGAGGGGCCTGGTGCTGGCACATTAGCCCTGTATCTCTACTAAGAGACATTTTAATTACCCCGACTTCAGACTAGCTGGAGTCACCCCAGCGTTGCAGGTTTCTGCTCTGGGGAATTAAGCCAGTTCGGTTATCAGAGTCTCTAATCACTGTGGATCTGGTTTTTGATTTTTAATTGTTCTTTAATTTTAGTAATTTTTTCCGAACTTGTTTTGTTTTCCTTCTTTTAATAAACTGTTCTTAATTTTAATCAAGAACCAAGAGTTGCTTCTTTTCTGACAATGTGACAGAGGAAGTGGTAAGGAAAGATGCTTTCTTGGACCTGTGACTCACAAATGCACAGCAATTTCTGGATAGTGTAAAGGGCAAGGGCAACATTTGCTGCAGCAACAATGATTCTTGTGGAGTCGAGAGTGTGAAGTTTAAAATCCTGAGAGGAGTAATCTAGATCCAGAACTCGAGAAGGGTAGTTTTTGGCATATTCAGGGACTTGTCTCCAGGATCCTGTAGGAAACTACCCCAGAAAGAAAAAGTCTGGGGTGATCTGGTTGATCTTCAGAGGCAACATTCTCAGAGCACTGGAATGATCTGTCTCAATGTGTGTAAAGCAAGCTGGCAAAGAACCGGAATGAATACAGAGCTCCTGAGCTCAAACACAAAGGAGATACACACAGAAAGTGGAAGCAGGGTAGGCTACCCAGGAGGAATGCATGCAGAAATGAAGTCAGGAAAGGCTACCCAGGAGGAATGCATGCAGAAATGAAGTCAGGAAAACCAAAGCTTAGCTGTAGGTGAAACTAGCAAAGAATGTGAAGGATGGCAAGAAAGGTCTTTTCTGTGGATATCAGCAACAAAAGAAAGGTTAGGGAGAATATGGCCCTACTGGTCAGTGGGACAGGGAAACTAGTGACAAATGACAGGGAGAAGACTGAGGCACTCTGCCTTCTTGCCACCAAGCTGGTCAGAGGAAAAGAGGCTGAGAGAAACGGGTTTGCTCAGCCTTAAAAACAGAAGGCTAAGAGAAAACCTTATTCCTGTCTGCAGCATCCTGATCAGATGACAAACAAATGGTGGAACTAGACTATTCTCAGAAATGCGTGATGATAGGATTGCGCACAATGGCCACAAGTTGAAACATGGGACGTCCTGATCGGGTACTGGGTTAAAAGAAGTTGTCATGAGGGAGATCAAATACTTGAAAGAGTTTACCCAAAGAGGATGTAAAATCTCTATTCCTGGAGGCCTTCAAGACTCACCTGGAACTTGGACATCGCCCAAGAAACTTGACCTGATTAGACCTGCTCTGAGCTGGGGTTTGGAGGTCCATTTCAAACTAAATTGTTCTGTTTTACATCTGGATGACCTACTGACTATCCCATCTTGTGAGAAACAAATGAAGATTTCATATTCCCAGAACACCATGATGTAGCTGTCTTCTACACAACTGTATAGAAAATGTTCTCTTTTTAGTCTCTTCGATACTGAGACTGGTGATTATCCATCCTGGCCCCAATTCTCACTTGAGGTGTCAGGGTTATGAGTTACAATGAAAGTTCTGGACTCAAACCTGGCCTCTCTATTGCTGCTTTTCTACCTGGAATATAGCAGTGCAAATTCCCAAATCATATGACAACCATGTGCTCTACAGACAGTCATCATGATAGCTAGTCTGGCTAATTCCATCACAAGAGGATGTGTGCTTGCAGCATACAGCCATCCCCTGCATCCCCTCCAGCACCTGGTCCAGAAAAGAAATTGCTACCTTACATTACATGAAGGTGGTTTTTTCAAGGTTCTGTATTCTAGATAGATGTAAAATGAACTTTGTGTGTCCAGTTTGCTAAGTGGTAAGCTAGTCCTCGTTTTCAGTTTTTATGCAGTTAAGGGAAGTTTGTGGACTCTCACTCCCACTGACCTGTGTGAGGTGCTTGAAGAGAGATTAGGGCCTCACCCATACCCAGCAGAAACCGCAACATCAAAACAAAATAGAAAATTACCAGTCTTGTGTCTGCCAGGCAATTCAGGCTAGCAAATTATCACATTTACTTTAGGAATTGGACATGTCTTGTAGCAGGAGACTTGACAGCACCAATCTTGATGGAAAATTTTAGAAGAGTATTGGAAAACATAACTTAATAGTAACACTTGAAACAGCTGAGTGAGAATTCCCAAGTGTCATGGTTTAACCCCAGCCAGCAGCCAAGCCCCACACAGCTGCTCACTCACTCCCTCACCAGAGGGATTAAGGAGAGAATTGGAAGGGTGAAAACTGGAGAATCCATGGGCTGAGATAAATACAGTTTAATAGGGAAAGCAAAGTCTGCATATGCAAGCAAAGCAAAACAAGGAATCCCCTCACTGCTTCCCATGAGCATGCAATGCCATGGCAGTTCTCCAGGAGAGCAGGGCCCCATCATGCGAAATGGTTACTGGGAAAGACAAATGCCATTGCTCCAGGTGTGCCTCTACTCCTCCTTCATCCCCCACTTTATACACTGAGCATGGTGCCACAGGGTCTGGAATATCCCTTTGGTCAGTTGGGGTCACCTGTCCTGGCTGTGCCTCCTCTCAACCTCCTAAGCACCCCCAGTCCCCTCCCCAGTGTGGCAGTACCAAAAGCAGGAAAGGCCTTGGCTCTGTGCAAGCCCTGCTCAGCAAAAACATCTCTATATTATCAACCCTGAGTTCAGCACAAATCCAAAACACAGCCCCATGCCAGACACTGAGATGAGAATTAATTCTACCTCAGCCCAAACTAGCACACCAAGTAACAACTCCCTTTCAATTATTCCATCTGTAAGTACTTAAAGGTGCTCTAACATTTCTTTCAGCTTTATGACAGTAAATGAACCTTGCTCTGGATGGCAAAATTTTAATGATGGTTTTTTTGTTAAGCTGACTTAACTGCTGGAAAGAGTGGTCCTGCACTCCTTTCAGCCACCATGTGCTGCTGAACTGCAGACAGAGAGTCCAGCATAACGTGTTAGAACAGGAAAGAGAATCAGTTCACAAATTCACTTTACATAATTTAAAAAGTGCTAAGAGTATACTTAAACATGAGCAAAATAGTTTGGGAAACTTCTCATCCTCCTTCTCTATAATACCATCACTTGGGGAAGGGTAAAGGGAAGGGAGGAATAAAAAGGAGAAATAAAAGGCAGAGACATTGTTGAGAACTTCTTCTTTATGTTTAAAGCTTTATCAGTTCTCACATCAGAATGACAGAAAAAGAGAACTGTGATGGAGAAAGGATGATACATCTACAGAATTGCCATAGTGGTTAAGTACTTTCAGGGGAAATTCAGACCACAAAATGTGCTCTGCTGCACTTTTACTACCCTTTGGAAAGGTTTAAGATTTGTAAGCATTGGCAAGTAAAAGCTTTGAAAAATTTCTCACAAAGTGCAAGAAAAGTGTATGCTTGAATTTAGGAAAGAACCTGCAGTGTCTCTTACCCTAATGCAGCTCTTCATGGACAGTCACACAGATGAAAACCTCAGCACATTAAATTTCTGGCCTGAGAATTTACACTACGTGCACCTTTGCATGGGCTCAACTGGTTGGACTGCAAGGCATTTCTCCCTTGATTGTCACATATCTTTATCTTCTCTGCATTTCCAGACAAAGCAGTTTCCTACCTTGAAGAATGTGATGGGAAAAGTGTGGTGCCTTGTAATATTTACATTACCAAAGACAGTGTTGGATTTTTCTTTTTTTCACGTGTTTGTAACCATCTTAGTGACACCTCTATATTGGGTTGTTTTTTTTTTTATTTCCTACAAACTAAACACTGAACTCTAGAGTAACTTGCTATGGAAGAGATTTCTGGAGCTCATCTTGTCCCACCCCCTGTTACATATCAGCAGAGAATAGCAGGAAACATCGTCAGATAAAGGAGATTAAAAGCCTTGCCTGTGCAGTTGTAGCATGTGAGTGTAGCTTGCTTTTCTACCAGTGAAATCAGCTTTGTTCTTTCACTTTTCATTCCTTTTAGGAAACACATATTTTCAGTTAACTCTCTTGCTTCGCACATGGTTACAGGTAGCTCCTGTTCTTGCCTACTCCTAAAATGACTGTGAGTGTTTTAAACATGGGCTGAGAACCACTCCAAATTAGTGCTTGCAGTAGTAACTAGCTTTTATTGTTTTGTCCCTAGGTTGCCTAAAAGTATCCTGTGATCTCCAGAGAGTGTAGCGAAGAGCTGTTCTTGCACTGACAGGTGATTTTAAGTAACTCACTGCTGCTCCATTCTATTCTGCCTGCAGAATATTTCTTACCTACTGGGTAAATATAATCAGTCACCTTCTGCTACAGGTGAATCTCTACAATAAATAGCACACAATTTGAAGTCCCATATGCTTCATTAATGTTCTTTTTGTTTTTACACTATTCTTTTAAATATCTTTTCCTTAGGGCCAGAGTATATTTACAACTTCCTGAACCAAGTCAATACTTCCCATGCCAGTTTTCTAATGGAGTACTTATATAGTTAGCCATTTTTTTTCCTTTAAATCCTAGGGGTTGGAGCATTCATGATGTTTTTCCCAAGGATATTTGTCTAATGAGGTTTTTCCAGATCCTGATGACATATCTAGAAATGTCCAGATCAAGAAAATACTTTTCACACTGCCTAAATAGTAGCAATGAGAAGCAATAGGGCAGTACGACTCTGATTATTCCTGTGTGAGAGTATGTTGTGTCTAAGGCTTATAAGTGATATTGGACTTGCTATGCTGTCTCTTCTCCTTCGCTCAGGTTTGGGTGCCCAAACAACAAGCTGCTTTCTCTCCAAATCTGAGCAGTCAGATGTTTGCTCTGGTCCCAAGGTGACATGTCAGCGTGTTTCTTTTCTCTCGTGCTCACATATGAAGCCAGGCGTGATTTTGTTCCTCCATTGTGTTGTGCTTGGTCCTATTCCTTCCCTATAATTTAGCAAGAGGTCTAAAACTGTGTTCAATTTGCCAATTATCATGCATGTTGTTATAACATTTTGTTTGCCTAAATGTTTACGTGCTGAAAGTCTTCCCGTTAGCTGCAGGGAGTAATTTACGTGTGTGGGTTTTGTCTTTCAAATGTTCAAGGTAATTTCTGTAAATAGTGATTCAGGCCAATCATTAGTGTGTGTTTTGAGCAAGACTTCTGTAATTAGTCTAGACATTCATGCAGACAGCGAGTTAGAGTCATACTGTTCTGTTCTTCTGTTTGGTTTCTTAGTATTTCTATTCTTAAACTTGCACACTCAGAAAGGAGACCCGTGAAAACAGGGTGTTGGGGAAGAGGAAACAAGACCTGCTTCTCCATGGCAGAAGAAAAATACATCACTGTGTGTTTGCTTCATCAGAGCTGATTTCCTATCCTGGCTACAGTCACGATTCCTGGTGTGAATCAGGGCAAATAAAAGAAATGAGGAAGGGTAGTTAACAAATCATCTGGTTCATATTTATGCCAAGAATGTTTCCCATTTCTTTCAACACCCATGATACCCTATTAAATAGCCCTGTATGCTTCCAGTAAATGTACACATTTAAAAGGAAACACATTGAAAGTTATTGTATTGATGAATAATTCAGTCACGTCTACTATGCAATACCTTAGGAAAATTCCCATGAATAGCATGAGAGACTGCCATCTCTCTCTGATTCTGAGTGCAAGTAGAGGTATATTCTCAATATGCTGCTGTGACCATAACCAAAAACTCAGGTGAGAACGGAAATCTGTTCCTTAGAAACAGCTGAGAAAATTTAGCCATCCTGATTCCTCAGCTTCTAGCCAGAAACACCAAGGGTCTAAGAAGTAACATTCGTGTGATGGGATTATTCCATGCATTTTATGGACAAATACATACTTACAGCCAAAATGTTGATATTTGCCTCAGTTTTAAAGAGACCATCTCTGAAAATTTAGGGACAGAGTTTCAGATACTGTTTCACATGGGTTTTCTCTGCTGTCTGGCAGCTCAGAAAATTGAACAATGTAAGGTGTCCCAGAAATGAGGTACCTCAGACTGAATGCCTTCCATAAAAGCATTGTTGGCAGTTTTGGCTGGCAGCTATATGGTATCTTGGTGACTTCCTGCTGTGAAATTAATTCATAGCTCTTGTCAGTCAAGTCACAGTCAAGTCACTGTAAGTGTTCTTAACCAGGGTGGTTTACTTCACAGGCCCTTCCTTGTGCCAGAAATAGATGTGTAGAAGGATGACGGGAAGCAATGTGATCTTGTATTTTTCCTACATGATGCCTTGTAAATCCAAAGTTTCTGAAATCTTGACAATTAATCTGAAAACTTCCATAAAACATACCCTATCTTGAAATAGAACTAATTTTGTCCTACAGTATCTCAGACGACTTCATTCAGATACATGAAGCACCTGAACTTCTGTAGAAATCAAGAAAATACAGAAGTCAGACGCACTGGTATAAGTTGTAGTATGTCACTTTGCTTCATCTCAGCTCTGATTACTTCTGCTGTAAGAGAATTTTTCACTGGGTTTCAACACCAAGCATCCAGTCTGTAGACCTTGTAAATGCGTTCAAAAGCCCAGCTCAGCAAATGCTATTTTTTAAACAATAAGCAGAAACTTAATACATTAAAATACTTCCTGTTTCTCTAAATGGCCTTAAGGGGAAAAACGAAAGTATAAAACTGAGAATATCAGACATTTCTTAAAACTGCCTTTTAAAGTAATAGGGAAAACTTCAGTTCAGAAGCACAGAAAAATCCACTGTGGATTTGCAATTTATTGCACAAAGCTAATTTTGGCCTTGTCTAATCTAACTTATTTTCCTCATTGTATGAGTCAATAAATGCCACATTTTTTTTAAAGATTTATGCCTCGTCATTGGCAAGGTTATTTTGGTATGCCCTGACCTTCAAGGAAGCAGTTCTCCCTGTATAGATCTTTATCTGTGTGCATAGTTTTGTCTCTCTCTATGGGGGCAGTATTACTGCTCAGCACGTGCCTCATGCTCTGCCAGGTAAGAGAGGAGGCAGAGGCCTTTGCTATAGAGGGATCTTTCTTTGTGCATTTCACAACTGCACCTGCTGCTGCTTGTAGCTGCACCCATTCTTAATTGTTTCTTGTTTCTTTACATATGTAGACTAAATTGAGACTCTGAATTCACCATTTTTACAGCAAAACAGTGGTAAAGGTGTCTGCTACATCTGGACCCATCAATTCTTTTTCTGTGAAGCTAGGACGAGACTGTAATTAAGTTTACTGATGGATTCAAATGTTTGAAAACCAGTAAGGCCAAAGGGCTTTCTGAGGAAAAAAAAATGTTCTCCTTGCATGCTCCACTGAAAGCCATGGTGCTTCGCGCACTTCCTCTCCTTAATGATGAATGTGATACTGCTCTTCTGGCATAGAACATCTTTTTGTGTGCGTAAACTTTACAGTGTAGTTGTAGGCTATAAATTTCAGCAGCGTGGACAGAAACTGGGCAAATCCACAGAACGGTATTTTGCTGTTTCATGGGACCGGGTAATTGCATGTGCAATTTGACTTACGGTAAATAAAATAATGTGAGATCACAGTGTGATCTCACAAAGCATTTACATCTGGAATCAGACCTGGCAATACAGATGTCACCATGCTGAACCAGCAACAGCAGAAGGCAAATGAAGGCAAGACAAAGCAAGAACTTTTCAGGCAATGCAAAAAGAGCTGTATCTCGAAATCCTCTATGTCACATATGGAGTGACCAGTTAGAGCAAACTTTATCTACACAGGAGAAACTTTCTTCAGCTGGGGGCCCAGGCAGAAAGTGCTAGTTACGCTGGATATTCCACAGAACAAAATCTATTCATACAGGGGAAAAACTAACCAAACCAAACCAAACCAAACCAACCCAACCCAACCCACCCCCCCCC
>VZTI01001293.1:246829-306460 GCA_013397865.1 Struthidea cinerea | reverse complement strand
AAAAGCTAAACCAAAAAACAGACCAGACAAAAAAAAAAAAAAAAACAAAAACAAAAACAAACAAACAAACAAAACCCAAAACAAACAAACAAACAAACAAACACAAAACACAACAACCAAATAACAACCAACCAAACCCCAAACAACTGGGAAACAATGTTTCATCTGGGCAATAGTTACTTAAAATTTACTGAGCCTATTGAGTGACATATAAATAACATTCATTCTTTACATACTGTGGATGTAAAGAGGAATGTAGGTAACATTTCAGATGTGTTAGCAGGATAACTGCAAGTTTGTCATTGACCCAGTAAGCACGGTTTACCTAAGTCCAATTACTTGGACCCATATTTTGAGTAATGTGCTGAGTTTGCACGGCCTGGTTTTTAGTAGCGGGGGGGCCATAGATGTGGCTTCTGTGAGGAGCTGCTGGAAGCTTCCACCATGTCCAGCAGAGCCAATCCCTGATGGCTCTGAAGATGGACATGCTGCTGGCCAAGGCTGGGCCAATTAGAGATGTTGGTAACGCCTCTGTGATAACATATTTAAGAAGAAATCAAAACAAAAGTTGTGGGGTAGCTGCAACTGCAGCCAGAGAAGAGCAGAGTGAGAGCATGTGAGAAGAACAACCCTGTGCACACTGAGGTCAGTGAAGAGGGAGGGACAGGAGATGTTCCAGGTGCCAAGACTCCCCTGCAGCCCCTGGTGCAGACCATGGTGAAGCAGCTGTGCCCCTGCAGCCCGTGGAGATCCATGGGGAATGCAGAGATCCACCCACAGCCCATGGAGGAGACTCACACTGGAGCAGGTGGACGTCTGAGAGGAGGCTGTGATCCGGTGGGAGATGCGTGGAGAGAGGGGCCCTGCTCCCAGGCTGGAGCAGCCTGTCCCTGAGGGACTGCACCCCGTGCAAGAGGGACCCACATTGCTGCAGTTTGGGGAGGGCCGTTGACCATGGGATGGACTCACGCTGGAGAAGTTCATGGAGAACTGTCTCCCATGGGAGGGACCCCACGGTGCAGCAGGGGAAGGACTCCTCTCCGTTAGCAGTGGGAGAAGCCACGGGCCATGAACTGACCATCACCCCCATTCCCTGTCTCCCTGTGCCACTGGGGTAGGAGGCTGAGCTAGGAGGGAGGGAAGGGTTATTTAAGGGTTTATTTTACTTCTCATTACCCTGCTCTGATTTTGTTAGTGGTAAATTCACTTCATATCTCTAAGTTGAGCCTGTTTTGCCTGTAATGGTATTTGGTGGGGGATATTTCCCAGTCCTTATCTCAACCCATTAACCCTTGGTGAAATTTTCTCTCTTCTGTGCAGTTTGCAGGGTGGAGTGAGTGAGCAGCTTTGGTGGGTGCCTGGCACCAGCGTCAACCCACAACAGGTATTTTCAACATGACTCCTCTCTCTGTTCAACACCTGTACAAAAATATTGCTGTTATGGACACTTTGCAAGTAAATGCAGCCTTTGATTTTTATTGCATACCTGCTGAATTCTGTACTGCACTTGCTGATAGAATAAGCATCTACTGGCTACAATAAACTTGTAAGTACTTAGAAGATGCTCTGCTTAAACTCCACTACTGCTTTTGCAACTTCATGTGTCTATGACCTTAGTTTCAGCTATCAGAAGACAGAACATTGAGGAAACACATTCTTGTGTAAAAGCTTTTGTTCACAAAATTAAAATTTGTCTTACTGTGACATTGATAAAATAAAAATACGCCCTCTATCATTTAGAGCATGAGATGTTAACTTTTAAGAACTTCATAAACTCTTATTCTATCAAGGTGATTGCATTTTTGGAATAGATTCAAGCAGTAATGGAAATACAGAATAATGCTAGAAGTTATTTATGTATGTATTTTAAAGATGCCCCAGAGGTTACAGTGACCTTCATCCATCCCCCTCTACACATAAAAGAACAATTAGAAGAATTTTGTGGTTAAAGATATTTACTTCTCTTGACTCACAATATGCACATTACCAAAATGCTAAATTAAAAAAAAAATCCCATCATATGTACTAAACATGATGGACTTTCAGAATATTCTATTCTGAATGCATGTTATACTGTTTTGTATTGGTGCCCTAAGTTTGGTGTCCCTGGTTCTCAGCAGCCAGAAGTCAAATATTACCTGACCGATATTGTACCTAGAAAAACTCCTGAAATGTCTGAAAAATGGTCACATGCTGTACAAACATATTCCACTGAATGAAACTGAAACCTATCTTCACTAAATGCAAAATCAGAAACTCAGCGTTCCCTGTTCTTGCACCTTGTCTCTGCAGCAGGACTAAAAATAGACCTTCATGCATCACCATAGTTACAAAAGTTTCATCACTGAAGGAATTATGTTCTTAATGCTCTCTCCAAGATCTTAAGTCATTGTATGAAAATGGTATTTTTCCAACAGATTTAGGATTATCAACTATGAAGGCTGGTGTCATGTGAATCTGCAGCTTGTCCAGTCATGTACTGATGTCCTCCCTCACATTTGCTACAGAGGTGACTAGAGATGCTTTAGACTCCACAATAAAAAAGGTTAACCATTCCAATCCCTTTCTACTAATACTTTGAAAACAAAGTTTCTGAAACTTGTTCTCTTAAATTTCTCTATAGTATGTGATTGGAGGGAAGCTGGTTTCCCTGAGAAGAAGCAGCTGTGCAAAATAAATAGTCATCCTTTTGCAATTAAGAGGCGAACTGACACCAAGACACGTTGACTGACTATTTCTCCATGCTAAGTCATTTATTATTAATGCAGTTTTCCAGTATACCTTAATGTAATTTCCTTTACAAGTTGCCCACTCTAGATCTTCTTACTTTTCCTATATGGGAGAACAATAGCAGGAAGGAGAAATATGTGCACATTATTCAAACTGAGGAAGGGACAGGTGCAAAATTAGGTGATTTTTAGCTGAATAGCACAAAATGTTTACACAAATTCAAATGGGAACTACTTATGTATGTGTTAATAAGGGGTTTGCAAGAGCTGATGTCATGCAAGGATGACACAGGAGCTACAATTCTAATACTTTTGCTGCAAAGTTCAAGGAAGTAAGTACAACATTCTGAGAAAGAATGCAATGGAGATTTGTTAGAGCACATCAGTCATTCATCAGGTCACAGGGATGTTGGACATATCACACAACAATGTTAACTTTTGTAAGTCTGTGTTGCTCTCCTTCATTATAGGGATTTGTAGGGAAATAAATGGACCAGCCGCACTGTTTGATGTGTTTTACAACAACAACGTTAATAATAGTAATAATAATAACAGTAGTTATTTTTATTATTAATATTGGATATTCAAACAAATACTTGTAATATTTATTTGAATAACTGCAACAAAAGTTTCAGTAGTGGTTTGCAAGCAGACATTTTTTTAGGAGTGACTTGGGGCATTACACACAGGGCACATGAGTTTCATTAGTTCTGTCTTTACTTTTAAAGAACATGACTTAATTTTCATCTAGGTTCTAGGGACTCACCACTCCCAACCTCAGCCAACAGACTGAAAATATTTTCTGGCTGAACTGGTCTTTGGCAGAAAACTAAATTTTTTAATGAACATTTTCCCCAAGTATATTCTGTCTTCCATGAAGAAAAATCAACCCTTGTTTTGGCCAAATAATGGGATTCCTAGAAATCAGTAAAGGTTTTCTTTGTGGTTGAAGTTTATTACATTTCAGCTGAAATTAAAGACCTCTTCTCTGAATGGTGTCTTTGCAAAGTGTCATCTATCAGCAGTGATTAAACAACATCTTCTATCACATGTCTTGGCTTTGCAAGCGCAAAAGAAAATAGTTTCTTTCTTTTCAGAACAGGAGAATACATAGTGCCTTCCCAGAGGCTTCAGGCAGCCAGGAAACATGGTCAGCAAAGAAAAATAACATTCTGACTGAAAAAAATGTTTCATATACATGTTGTGCCAACTAGCAGGGGCCATAAGACAGTGCAGGTCTCCTTTCATGGGCTCCTGTTCCTCCATTTATCCTTTTCACATGATTTTTGAGATTTCAGACAGTACTGTGTCAAGTAGGCAACAGTAACCAGAAGTTTTAATTGTGTATAAGTAGCAGGGTAAAAACTAGAAAAGAAATTAAAAGAAACAGGCAAAAATCAATAAATCAAAATGAATCTTTAGCAGCTGAAAGGTCCCTGCTCCTAAACCTACTGACTCCTATTATGAGATGGCTGCACCACACTTTGCAAAGCTTTTGACGTGATCTCCCATAGTGTCCTAGTAGCCAAGCTGGTGAGCTAGAGATTGGATATGCAGACGGTCAAATACGTGGAAAACTGTCATGACTGCAGGACTCAAGGGTTTGTGTGACCATGAGTACAGAGAGTGCTGGCTGGTTACTCACTGTGTCTCCCCAGGGAACCAGTATGAGACCCATTCTGCTTAATGTCTCTGTTAATGACCTGGATGACAGGAAAACTTCACCCACAGCAAGCCTGCCAGTGGTATCAAGCCAGGGGATGGCAGGTATGCTGGAGGGCATGCTGAGAGGAAGATGAAATTCTCGAGAACCTGTAGAATGAGGTGTCAGAAGCCTTAGGGAGGTTAACAAGGACAAGTCCAATATCCTGGTCCAGCACTGCAGAGAATGGGATGAATGTTTGGAAGCTAACTTTGCAAGGAGTATTTTAGTGCTATCTTCAACTGCCTCATGGCAAGACATGAGGCAGTTGCAGGTAGAGCCAAGGCCAAACCCTTCATGGAATTGCCCAGTGACAGGACTGGAGGGAACAGGAACAAATCAGAACACAGGAATAAGAAACTATTTTCATTGGAGAATTTCCACTGCATTGGAACAGATTTCCCTGAAAGATGGTGAAGTTTTCATCCCTGGCAGATATTCAAAACTCAGCTGACATCTTCAACCGCCTGATCTAGCTGGATCCATTTTGAACAAAATGTTGGACTAGATGACCTCCACAGGTCCCTTCCAACCTCACTTATCCTGTGATTCTTCAATTCTATAAACACTGTGTTCTCTTCAGCTGCTGAAGTTATTAAGACAACAAATCTATTTTCCTTTGTCAGATGACTGGTAGTTTTCATGGTAACAAGGGGAATTCCTGTATCTCAGTTTTTCCTGCTTGTTAGATTAATTACCATACTTTAGGAAGATCTCAGTGAAGGTGAAGGAATTCCTGATTACCACAGGATTATCTTTTTTTTCACCATGCTGTTTCTTTATCAGATGGGGATTTTGGAAGACAGTGTTCAGTAACTTGTCTGCATGAGACTGTTGGTGACAGTAAAACATGTGGAGAGACATTTTACCATCTGCTTATTGCACAAAAGTAGCTAGAGAAAAGGAAACTACTCTTATCTCTTCTACCGGAGTTCCATTAACAGCCTCTCATGTAAGCACAATTCAGAGTTAAATTATTATTCCTGGTTTATACCATAAAAAAGGCAATGAAGTTATATTCCTGGATTTAAAGGTATTATTAAGAACCAACAAATAGTTAAATGTTTTACTTGACTTGCTGTGGAAAGGAGCAATTAGGCTTTATATATACACTGAAATCCCTTATTCTATTTCTCTGATTTTGTGTTGCTTTTAAAGTGATTTAGAAATATACTCATTTTCAGCAGTGTCTGCGGTGCTGTAAAACGAAGTCTTTGCTAATTGCTATTTACCTTAATAGTTCTCAGATTGCATCCCACATAGTTACAAAAAGGGAAACATCAGCTATATTTACAATGTCAAGAAAGACAACATTTTTTTTCCTTAAGCTTTCATCTTGTTTGCTCCCTTAAAAGCACTAAAAATGAATAGAAAAGAATTTCCTGGGGAAAACTCTGAAACACTTAGATAAAATAGAAGGAAATGACAGTGAAAGAGAATGACAGGCCTGTGTGTCATGGATGGGGGTGGGAGACTCCAAATTATGAAGCAGAGGGTAAGAAGCAAAGTCTTTCTTCATAGTCAGTGGCTAAAAAGTCATGACATTATTAATCATTTGTATAGGACAAGAAATGTGCATGGCTCTGTGCTGTGAAAGATAAACAAATAGAAGGATCTGTCATGGGTTTACATTTTAAAGGAAGGGGAAAAGTCAAAGGAACACAGTACTGTACATGTAACCATCACAGCTTTCAAGTTTTAGAGAACAGTTGAAGTTTTTGTAAGGCCGGGAGTGGCTAAAACTGAAAATGGCTTTCTGAGTAACTTCTGTCTGAAAAAGTTGTTTCAAATCAACCTTTTTCTTTCCTGCAAAGCTGTCCTGGTTTCAGTGAAAATTTCTGCAGTCAGAAAGGGTTTTAATTCAGAAAAGCTTCAGACTGCATTTTGGCATCTATTCTGAAAAAAAAATTATTACTTGATGTCGTTAAATGATATTACATAAATAACATTGTACATGCAAGTAACATGTGAGTGAGATTTCCATTATGCTGTAACATTTTGTGGACAAGAAGTTGGTATATTTTTTATCCAAACTTTTATCCAGGTAAGATGGGTGCTCACTAGGAAGACAGTCTCCTTGCACAACCAGCAGAGAAAGTGATGTGTGCATCTGTTTTCTCTGAGGATGAATCACAAGAACAGGGAGAGTAGATTTGGAGGCTGAGACAGTTACTGCCGTCCATTTGCTGAAAGGGAATCCTGGAGAAGCTTGAGCTCAGAATGCGGTTTTCTAAGGCAATGTTTCAAATTACTCTTCAGCTACACTAACAATGAAACAAGTACCAAATTGCCATTAATTAAAATTGATTCAGCTGGCTTTAGGACCAACCCACCAGCTTGCTCATGCCCCTTTCCCACTGATGAATTAACTAACTCTCCTATTTGATTCCTAAACTGGACTAGCTAGGGATATGCCACATTTCTGAGCAGCCAAGCATTTATTGAATCAAAGTGTTTTTGTCTCACAGCAAACAGCCACTGCTTCTAAGAGCAATTTTGGCAGAGGGGTTGCATTGTTACACCTTCTGGTTTGTATATCATCAGCTGGAGTAATTTTTCAGAACAATGCTGGATGATGATTACACAGTGCTTCAAGCATGTCAGTACATATTAATATTACACTGAACAGACATATTTCATTTCACAGAAGGAGTCAGAGGTTTAGATGTAAAAGATGACACTCAAAGATGTGAAACAAAATTAATTTTAAAGTACCTAAGGTAAGCTGTATTTAATCTTTTTGTGTACTGTTTTTAAGAATCATAATTTTATCTAGTTTAATTCATATTCAAGGGGAATTTAATCAAGTCCTATTCACAGTACAGTAGCACTTAATGATCTAAATCTGTAAGAATGCTCCTCTTTACATGCATACTTCTATATAGTTCATATACATCTTATCATCTTCTTAATTCCCAACCTGCCAGCTGAACTCCTGCATGTGTAAATTTGTTTCCTTTTAACAAATACAATACTTCTAGATAAAAGATGCTGGTAGCTGTCAGAGTTCATAATTTGACGTATTGGTGGTTCTCAAACCTCAGTATGGTTGGCTAGAAGACTCTCATATAGATCTCACTAAGAAAATTATTAGATACCTTTTTATTTAGCAAGAGATGGAACAGCAGAAACTGCCATCCGAGTCACAGACCAGCAAGGTTCTAAGGAAAGCCTGGTCTGTACTGGTCAAAAAGCTTTCTTTGGGATATTCTGCAAACACAGATGATTATGAAACTAGATCATAAGGGTGCATATGTGTGAGTGTGATATGAATCTAACAAAAATGCAGTCAAAAAAGAGCCAGAACCAGCCAAGGAAGTACCAGCAGCATGGATGGTCCTGGAAGAGATCCAGAGCGGGAGAGAAAGTTCTAATTTTGGACAGAATGCTGGCTTAAAACAGATTTGGTTTTCTGAACAAAGAAACTGCCTCCTGTTGCTTGTCCCTACTGTATTCAAAGAGAGAGAATTTTGTGTACTTTCTTTGTAAACAGAGAGCAACACACACCCCAAATTGCAAACCTTCCAGATTTAACATGTTTTATGTAAAGACTCTTGGCTGAGAGCGGAAACAGACACCTCAGGGTACTTGATAGTTGATTCAAAGCTACTGCTTTTCTAAAATCCACTGCCTTTTCAAATTTTACTCCTCAACTGTTTTTACAAGTGAGTATTTATCTTATGCAGAAAAAGGTAGGCAATTCAAGGATCTAAACAAAACCTGTTTTTCTTCTCCATGTATATTGTGCATTGACATAAATAGCAGAACGTTGACATAAATAGCAGAACAAGTCACTGTATCTTTCTCTCCCTGCACTGCTACCCAGTGATGTCAAGCACGCCTCTAGAAAGGCATAGAATCATAGAATCTATATTTGAAAAGGCCTTTAAGATCATTGAGTCTTAACACTGCCAAGTCCGCCACTGAAAAATGTCCCGCAGTACTATGTCTACGTATCTTTTAAACTCCTCCAGAAGTAGTGACTCAACCACTTCCTGTGCAGACTAGTCCATACTTGACAACCCTTTCTGTGAAGAAATTTTTCCTAATATCCAATCTAAACCTTCCCTGAAGCAACCTGAGTACCTCTTCTCTTGTTCTATTGCTTGTTATTTGGAAGAAGAAGCCAATCCCCACCTGGCTACAACCTCCTTTCAGGCAGTTGCAGAGAGTAATAATGTTCTCCAGAGCCTCCTTTTCTCCAGGCTAAGCAGCCCCAGCTCCCTCAACCACTCTTTACAGGACTTGTGCTCCAGACCCTTCAACAGCTTTGTTGTCCTTCTCTGGACATGCTCCAGCACCTCCATGTCTTTCTTGTCATGAGTGGCCCAGAATTGAACACAGGATTTGAATGCTGAGTACAGGGTGACAATCTCTGCCCTGGTCCTGCTGGCCACGCTGTTGCTGGCACAGGCCAGGATGCCATTGGCCTTCTTGGCCACCTGGGCACACCCTGGCTCATGTTCAGCTGCTGTCACCAGCACCCCCAGGTCCTTTTCCTGTGGGCAGCTTTGCAGCCACTCTGCCCCAGCCTGTGGCGCTGCCTGGGGTTGTTGTGACCCAAGGGCAGGAGCCGGCACTGGGCCTTGTTGAACCTCACACCACTGGCCTCAGCCCATGATCCAGCCTGTCCAGATCCCTCTGCAGAGCCTTCCTACCCTTCAGCAGATCAACTCACACCTGACTTAGTGTTGTCTGTAAACTGACTGAGGGGCTGGTTAACAGAGTCTTCATTCCTGGGGAAGCTCCCTGGGTGCTGGCCTGGGCTGTTCTAAGCCAATGTGGACCCACATCCTACTCTGTAACTTTGTGAGAATGTCCCTTGCCTTCATTCACCTCTCAGTCTTCTGCGAAAGTGGTGGAAACTAGTGGAAATGATCAGCAAGAGGTTAAAGATTCTCATGAGGTGTTGACTCAAAAACGCCATGGTCACAATGATGAAGCAGCTTGGAGGGAAAGTTATTCTGCCAAAAGTATGATATTCTTCTATGAATACCCTTACTTTATTCCTGGTGTGGATTTTTTATCTCTCTTAGGCAAATAGACTGTACAGTATAGACCCTATGGTTGGATATTACAAACTTCAAATTATTCTAATTTCCTTAAATAATTTCTTATCAGTGACTTTAATTTCCAGTTGCTCAATTGAACAGCAAAAATATAAGGGTGTTAAGGTATAGGCTGTAACAGGGCTTTTTGTTTCAGTTAAAGACTAAAATAAAAGGTTCCCCATTTCTGTCCTGCTGCTATTCCAAGCTTCTCCTTCCCCTTCAGATAAGGAGCCTTATTCAAACATGTGGCTTATGTTGATGTCTTGATGTTTGTAGATGCTTCCTCTAACTTTCTGTCCTCCGGGAAGAATACTGTGTATCAGTTCAAGTGACGAGACTAGTGAAACCCATGTGTGAAACCCATTTCAGGCTTTTCTTTAATAGTATTAGGAGTTTCCATGAGGACAGAAAAGAAGAGGAAGAAAGTGATCTTGTATAACCAATTTAACCAACAAGTGATGAAGCCCTTCCTACTGCATTAGTATTCCTATCCAGCAAGATAAATCTAATCATACTCCGCAGTGGCACCTTGAATTCCTGTTTTGATTACCACCTTTCATGGCCCAATTTTTCCCAGAGATTTGCATGTCACAAATTTACATCTGAATATGGAGTAAGTGCTTCTCTAGGAGCTGCAACTGTGATTCTCTATTGCAAGAACTCATTTTTACCTTTTCCGGTTTGCCATGGGTAATGATAGTTTTTTCTGCTGGCTAGCACAATAAAGCTGAAGTAAAGCCTTACATCAAGACCCATATTTTTTAGGGTCAAATTGTTCTTTATCTAGCTCAGCATCTTTGACTGCACTGCTGCTCAGGCAGAAGAAGAAGGAAGTTTGCATGTCAGGAAGATTGCTTCCTATTGCAGCATGAATAGCCCAACTGGTAGCAAGTTGGCTGTGTGCCATGAGAAATTGAACAGCCAAGTCAAACTGGGTCAGGTTTACACTTTACCAGGGTAATGCTGTCTAGTCAGATACCGGCACAGGAGCATTTTCAGATCAGAGTCTGCTCAGCCATGGGAGGAGGAAGAGAGAGAAAAGGAAGTTTGGCTGTCAGAAACCTTATTTTATCTTCTATTGTAAATACAAAACTGGCAGCTGGTCAGGCATTCAAAGTTGAAAGGTCTACTGGCACCTGTTTTAGGTACTCTTCAGTAATGGGCTGAAAGCGTAAGCTGCAGACAGCAGCCTCAACTGAGAGCTAAAGCTGTTTTCCATCTGAACTGTGGGGTGGACTATGTTGTCCTCTAAGTTCTGCCTGCATGCCTTACCTAAGGACAAACAGCTCAGGTTGATATCTTCATTGCCATTGGATGAGGTGGCCACTGCTCTCACTATCAGGCCGAATCTGCCACTTCCCGTTAAAGACAGGAGACAAACCTGAGATGCTGTTCAAGCATGCTGAACTGTCTCCATGAAGCCCTCTTTACTCTCACATGTGTTACACCTGGCTTGTGGTAAAACAAAAGTCAGTTGTGAAAGTCAATTCGACTTTCCCACAGATCATGGATTTGAAGTTTACCCTTTAAATAGCAACATTAATAGGACAGCTGAAGACAATAGAATTAAAAATTGCATTGAGATATGGAGAATGCAGTCCCATCCTCCACAAATATGGAGCTACTTTTACTTTCTCTCACAGTGAACCTTAACATGCTTTGGAGCAGCATGCAGTTTTGCTCTGTATTTGGTCTTACTGTCTGACTAACATAACTGCCTGCAGCTTCCCACTTGTCAAGAGAATGTGCCAGTAGCAGCTGCCTAGAGGAAAGAATAAGCAAAAGGAAGATAAAGCAGAAGGGGAAAAAAGATTGCTAGAAAAGACAGCTGATGGCACTTGAGGCGAGTGATGCTATTCTTCCTCTCACAAAGGAGACCTCCATAACGACTAAATGTATACCCAAAAAGGACATTACTCAGGTTGTAGAGTCAAACACCCAAAGGTTAGCAGAAATAAAGAAGGTGTGAGGAGATGGACAAGGAATTGGTTCAAATGTCTCCATCAGCATGGAAACCTAGAGAGCTCACACAATGAGGGAGATTGGTCAATCACCTTGTTGAGGGAGCAGCAAGATGGAGAGAGGCATTCAGGAAGGTTGAAGGGAAGAAGTACTGTTTCCCCAGAGCTTGGAGCTAAAGCTGAGGGTTTGGTATGTTTGTTTTACAGATGTTGGAAACCTGACACAGTAAAATGAGAGAAGGAGCACAAGGACTGGATATCCTTGTCAGATGTTTGCTGGAGATGTTATGAGAATGTCTTGTAGCCTGCAGTGGTGAAGGACCTGAGAAAATGGAGGTAGAGCTAAGTGAGGAGCTAGAAGCAGTGGAATACACAGCTGCATCTCAGTTATGACTGCATTTTTTTCCCCTGATTGAGCTATGGGGCTGGTTTTCAACATAATTGACTGTTCCTGAGTGTATTCATGCTCTCCTGAAAGGCAGATTTCAAAATTATTTCCTAAAATAATTCCAGCCAATGTACAGAGCAGGTCTAATCAAGACCCTATCTCTTGCATCCACTCAGACTGAGCTTTACAGGTGAAATTTTAAGTGCTGACTCATGGTAGTCATGGCATACAGATGTAGTTCTCTTTCGTACATCTTTTCAATCCTTTTGTTTCCTAGTGAGAGGCTGACCCCAGTTTCGCTGTGTGCCACAGGGAAACGCTGACCACTTTCTCCCTGGGAGCCACAGGGAGAAAGATTGTGACCCTCTGTTGTAGTGGGGAAAAGCCTCAAGTCTCTCCCACAAACCTGACTGCAATGGTTTATATCCCACAGTCCCAAGGTGAAAAGGGTTTGCTCCCTAACCAGCTTGTAAAATGCAGGAGACTCCTTGGCTGGAGAGGATAGAGCTGCAGGGCGAGGGAGATGTGGTTCTTCTGATGGCCTTGCCTCCAGGCATCCTCCTGTGTAACTGCATCAGAAAGTGGCAGGAGGGTCAGTACAATACTGGGAAAGTACAACATAGCAAAGAAAAAAGGCAGTGTAAATATTGAAAAGCTACATGTTTAATTAAATGGTTTTGGAGGGCTTTCAGATTTGAACAGTGTAGGACAGCTTTCTACTTGCTGGGTAACTGGGCTGTGTCTGCATGTTAACAACGTAAAGCAGCTCTAAAACAAAAGAAATTTTAGGGATGTTTGCTATACAATTTGGAAGGCATTTAATATTGGTAAGATTATCTATTTTATTAATCAAGTAGACCTCCAAAATGATCATGCTGCCTTTCCCTGCTCCCCTAACTCTTTTTGTATGACTCATGGCTATTTGGGATGAGATTTTAAGGCGAAAAGTTGAAGACACTTGAAAACAAAAAATTGAAATGGGCAAATTTTCTGATGAGCAAGCAATTGCTCCTCTCCTTTATACAACACTGTAATTGAGGTGCTTGAGCTGAAAAGAGAAGGTGGCAGATAATTCTTGGCAAAGAGATCTTTACAATAAACCCACATATACCCAAGAGCAAGTGTAGGTTTGCTGGCTGTGTTGCTTTATAAAGCTGTTGCTTTGGGATGATAGGAACAGGATGGGACCACTCTTCATAACCTGATTGCAGGATTTTATGGTCGCTGTCAATCCGAAGGGATTTTTTTTTATTTTTCTTTGAAAAATCTCGCATAAGGAAATTGACCCATTATAAATATACTGTCTGACTAGACTGTTAATTCATGAGATCTAAAAATAAAAGTGAGATTAAAAATTTTGACCACTCTGTGCAAATCTGTATGTTCTCACTGTGTGCTATTACTCACATATTCACTCTGCAATCTGAAAAGTGTAAACCCTGAAACAGTTTTCAGAATTAATCTAAAATTTATTAAATCTTCATTTTGCTTAGAAGCAAGGACTGTTGTACTGCACTCACAGTACAGTCTCTTGACAATGGTAAGTGCACCTATGGCTGTCATTCTGTCTGCTCATCTATATCACACTAGGTTGTTCTTTTTTCTTTCAAGCATTTCATAAGAAAAGGACAGAAATGGCTCTGCAGCAGTGCTCTCAAAGATCATCCTGACCACTTAGAATCCCCTGTAGAAAGGTTATTGGTGGTCTAAGCACTAGGGCTTGGGAGTTAATGAGAACGAGTAAAATGAAAACAGAAGAAGCTTATTTTTTTAACAGAAAATAGAAAAAAAAAAGAGCAGAAGAATAAGAAAATATTTTTTGCTATTTTGCTGCTATCTGTCAAAAACATATGCAATTAATCATTCACTGTCCTCTATGCATAATAGGATCTACACAAATATTGGCTCTACATGAAAGCCTAAAAATGCACAATTAAAGCCCTAGAATAAAATAAATCTGTAAGTATGAGGTTGTAAGAAACTGAGGAAATAGGTCAAGATATCTGTGATGTGGTTAGACTCCTAACAATGAGACTGCTAGCACAACGGAAATTCAAAGGCTCTGCATTATCCAACAGGTACAAGCAGTGGGGTGGTTTCATGCTAGTACAAGTCAGGTAGGAAGACCACTGATGTCACTGCCGAAATCAGGAACGCTAGTGCATGTCCTCATCAGATGTTCTTTAGTGAAATGGGTGCTACTATTTAAAACATTTCTGTCTCTCAGCTGCATGTTACGAAAGACTGGGTTGGACAGGCTGCACAAGCATGCCTCATCCCCTTCAGAGTGAAATTAGACAGGTTTGCTTAACCTGGGGATAACATATTTGAAATGAACTAGCTGCCGTGTAATGGGTGACATTTGCACAACCCTCCCTCATGATCCATTCTGCCAGCTGGCTGGGGGTGGTTTCTCCCACAGAGTGCTGGTAACAAACATGCATGAGCCTCTGTGGTCGTGAGCAACCCCAGACATTTGTGTAGGAAATATTTCCGTAGAATTCGTTTTGCTGGTGTCTAGTCTTTACTGTTCATGTGAAGTCTGCCTCATGCAATCCTTTTAGAACTTGCTATGTAGTAGCTTTAATAAAAACTCTCATTAGGGAATGACTTCTAATTTTTTCCACCTAATACTGTATTTCTTTCTAAGCTTCCAGGCAATGTCTTCATGTATGTTTATCAGAACTATATAGTTTTGGACCTGCCTGATCTTGGTGCTGCTCTCACATGCTTCCAGGATAGATTGTACTAGGCACAATACTGTTTCAATTTTAGTGTTACTTTCTTCACACCAGGATTTCATCACTGTTGTCAGTTATCATCATATTTATGTTGCTGGCTGGCTTTATAAACTGATTTTGAAAACTCATCTTGGCCTTTGAAACAAATAGAAAAGATCATGATTTAGTGTTTCTTGAAAGGTCCTATAATTCGTAGTAGAAATTCCGTAAAGAATAAAGCAATTTGCAGAATTCCTTTGCAATATATCACTCTGTATCAATAAATATTCTTCTGAGTTTATATCTGCCACTTATCTTGTATAACTGTGTTTCCTTTAGAGACATTTATGTGATATTTTTAGACAGTTCCTATCTCCATTAATTTCATAATAACTCCCCACAAGATAGGAACACCTTTCGAGTTTTCACACAACTCCATAATTTTCACTTTACTGCAACCCATTTTTGTGTTGGCTGATTAGTATCTTGAACATCATTTATTCTTCAATGATTTTCCATTCAGAAGGGTATTTAAGTACTGGAAAAACACAGTACAATCAGAAAATCCCAACTTCAAAAACACAGGCTAACATTCTCTACTGATGTAAATTGACAGAGGTCTTTTGAATAAAATGTTCCCACTACAAGAAATAATTCAGTACAGGAAATAATTCAGTAAAGGGAAAGTCTGGCTTCATCCAAATTAAATAATTTCTGTGATGGGATAGATGTAAAGTATTTTTTCAGAGAGGGTAATCAGAATGATAGGACACCAGAAGACTTATTCATAATGTGTCTGTTCTCTGTTCAGCTGTACTTTCATTACAGGTGATCATACAGGTGGAAATTTATGCTATATGATCCATCATAGAGCATACACCATCATATCACACATTATCATATATAGAAGCAGCATTAGCAGTGTGTTTCATCATTTGCAAATGTTGAAATTACTGGCATCCTGCATGTGTTTTTAGATCAGATTTTCACTTGATGAACCAGTGGGCAAATATATTTAGCTATATGACACTACATGAGCCTAAGAGTGTATTAATGGGACAACTTTGGTCAGAGGTTGTGTATTAATTTGGCTGTCTCCACACCTTTAGATACTCTGGGCCTTTCAACATGTCACTACAGTCACAGAAATGCCCCCCAGGAACATCTGAGAGGCTCTCTTTCTCTTCTACTTAATTCCAGCTAGTTTGAAATTGTAAATGAAAACATAAGCAAACATGGTTCAGTTTTGGACTGAGCTAAGTTGAAGAGGAAGTTTCTGAAAAATACTAAACATATATTTTTCTAAATCAGATTTTTGTGACTGATAAAGGAGAAACTTCAAGATTCACTGATACTGAGTCACATGGGAACAAACTCGGTCAATCTCCAACATATCCTCATCCTCCTCATGTAAAGGTAGCCTATAAACCTACAATCAAAGCATGAGGGAAAACGAAAGAAAATGGGGAAAAAAATAAAGATTTAGTTCTGGGTTTTTTTTAGCCTCTGGAATGTATTTCTAGTGTTTGCATAAGCCTTCTTCCACTTTTTGAGGCATATGCCTCTGAGAATTAAAAACAGAATATCTATTTTGTTATTATTTGAGTTATCTTATAGCAAATATTCCAGTTGGTTTCTGTATGCTCAAAAACAGTTTGAAATGTTCTCTGTGAAGTCTGATGATGCCAATTCAATCAGGATCTCATTAAAACAAACAAATTCAAGAGGTTAATTAGTACTTAAAAGTGATTCTTTCATTTAGAAAAAGTAACATTAAGTCTCTGATTTCAGTCTTCTGCTTATTCCTTAAACTGTAATGGTATTTTCTGTTTTCTTAATTTCAATCTTAAAATACATCTGGTTATTTTTTTCTCTCTTTTTACATGATTTGAAAAATCTCTAAGAGAAAGATCTTTCTCTTCTAGCTTGTCTGAAGCCAAATTCCATAATCACTCCAGAGCATTTTTTATGTCTGCTGTGTGGTCTGTAACAATAAAGAGGTCTCTCTGCCTTAGAGGACCTGGCAGCTCTTCTGCTCTTGTGCTCTAACTAGTCCTCCATCACTGATTTAGCCTTCCCTTTACAAGAACCACTCTTCAGTGGTGCTCAGTGATGAATGACCTTGTCAGACCAGACCCACGCACGTGCTGTATAAAATACCTAGAACAGCAAGAACTCCACATCCATTTCAATACAAAGTACAGCAGCTTCTCCAGTACATATTTATTTGCTTAAATTAATACAATACATCATACATGCTTTTACTATTGAGACGGAAAGCCAGAAACTAAAGATTCACATATAGTTGGTTCACTTCATGAGCTGTGGCTTTAAATAGGAACTCAATGTTCTACATGAAATAAATATGCAACGTATTATTTGCAAAATCTGTTAGGAGTACAAAATGTTAGCTCTGTTACATCTTGTTCAGCTAAGCAGACATGACATTTTCAAAACTGTTAATAATTATTAAAACTTCTAGGAATAATAAATACAGTATTTATATTACTTCTTAACTGTACACTCAAAACAGCAGAGTCCAGCAGCACCATATGAAGAGAGAAGTCAAAGAATAGGTAGTAGACAAACACAGACTTGTGAAAAGGTGGGTGCAGTAACTTGTTTTACAGGAAACAGCACAGGATAAACTTTAATTATGATATTTTCATAAAGTATTTTACCCTTTGAGCTTCTGAACACAGAGCACCTGTCTTTGCCCTCACAAACTGAAGGCTGTCTGGCAGCCAGGAAAACTCAGTTTCACAAGGAGATGGCTGAGTCCTTGTGGCCAGACTGAAAACACCTTGTTCCAAGGTCACACACGACTTTGCTTTCCCTGTAAATATGTTGTCTATCTTCACTCTTAAACTTTACTAACCCAGCTTTTGGCTTTTCCTCCACCTACTCTGTACTCCAAAGTGTCTTGCAGAACTCTCCCTGCTACCCTTAACATCAGAAAAGCCTCTAACTTTACAAACCACATGCCTTCACTTGCCCAGACTCATTACAGTAGGACAAATTTACCTTTTCTCAGCAGGACTTCTAGAAGCATCTCAGCTGTACAAGTTTGTAGCCACTCCTACTTGCTGTAATGCTCTCCAAAATGATGATACAAGACTGTGTATAACAATGCAGGGAAATGGTGTAGATGTGATTTTATATAGAGGTGGTGGAGACTGAGCTTTAGTTTCATGTGTCCCCATAAACTGAAAACCCAAATAACAGAGAGTAAGAGTAAGATAAATACTTTTTTCCCGCAACATAGCTAGAAGTAAGTAGATAAACTCACATTAGGAATGAGAAAAAGAAGAAAATATATCCCCCAATGTCCAGGACACAGGCAATGTCTCTACTGGACTTCTGAGCCTCTACACAAGGCAAAATAAGGAAGCTAATCCCTTGAAAATTACAAATGGGAAATAGCTTCATTATGAGAGCAAATTTCTATAAAGCATTTTCAAAGCCATTAAAAAGCAAAGGCTGTTACTGTCTGTTCCCAAAGCGGTGCCAATGTAAATAGTGTGAAAATAACTTATGTTTGAAAAGCAAGGTGCTTCACAATGAAGGCTGTTATTTCACTTTTAATTTGTCCCTTGAGGCCTGTTTGCAACAAGTGTCTTAGACCCATTTGCATTATGTTCTGCAGTAGGGAGGACTATGCTCTCCTAACTACTTTGTTTGGGTCACTTGGCACGGTCTCCTTGCCTCACTAACAATTTTGTTTGCAATTTCTCTTATTGATAATTTACAGTTTAAGATGAGTTTTTTAGAATTCTATCATGAATTAGACTTGGGTGTTTGTGAATTAGCTTAGTGGGACTTTGTGACTGGGTAGAATCTCAAAGTCTCATTGTGAAGAAATATTCTGCTTTCTATAAAAATGCAATGAAAAGGAGATCACATTATTAATTATTTGCAAATAGTATCGCCATTCTGGGATTCCTTTCCATCTGTCTGTATGTGGTTGTCAGGTGTTTCTGCTCCAGTGAGAACTGCAGCTGTAGAAGTGGGTAAATTGAATGCAGTGAGTGTGGTTGAAGGAGTTTTGATTAACCATTTAGACAACCCAGAACTATCTGAAGTTATTTCCTTTCCTAGGGACACATCTGACACATTCTCTTACAAGGTCTGTAAGGAAACTCTGGACTGCATGCTTCCAGGAGACATAATTTTTGCAGTTGCAGAATCATACAATCACAGAAGCATTTAGGTAAGAAAAGACCTCTAAAACCATCAAGCCCAACCTTTGACCAATCACCACCTGGTCAAATAGACCATGGCACTAAGTGCCACAACCACTCATTTCTTGAACACCTCCAGGGATGGTATCTGCCTTGTTGCCCTTCTCTGGACACGCTCCAGCACCTCCATGTCCTTCTTGGAGTGAGGGGCCCAGAACTGAACACAGGATTTGAGGTATGGCCTCCCCAGTGCTGAGTACAGGGTGACAATCCCTGCCCTGGTCCTGCTGGCCACACTGTTGCTGGCACAGGCCAGGATGCCATTGGCCTTCTTGGCCACCTGGGCACACCCTGGCTCATGTTCAGCTGCTGTCACCAGCACCCCCAGGTCCTTTTCCTGTGGGCAGCTTTGCAGCCACTCTGCCCCAGCCTGTGGCGCTGCCTGGGGTTGTTGTGACCCAAGGGCAGGACCCGGCACTGGGCCTTGTTGAACCTCACACCACTGGCCTTGGCCCATGATCCAGCCTGTCCAGATCCCTCTGCCGAGCCTTCCTGCCCTCCACCAGGTCACTCCCAGCATCATGTCAGTGGCAAGGTGACTGAAGTGGCTCTCTATCCCCTCATCCAGAGGATTAATAAAGTTATTAATCAAGGCTGGGCCCAGTACTAACCTCTGGGGAACCACTGGTGAACATCTGCCGCCTGCAGTTAACTCCTTTAACCACCACTCTCTGGGCCATACAGCCAGGTTTTTACCCAAGCAAAGAGTTCATCTGCCCAAGCCGGGAGCTGCCAGCTTTTCCAGGAGAATGCCATGGGTGATAGTATCAAAGGCTTTGCTGAAGCCCAGGTAGAATACATCCTTTGACATTAGTGGCTGGGAGCTGAACTCTGCTGAAAATGTCTCCTTTGCTCCATTTGTCTGGACAGTAATTGATATGTAATACTTTGTTTCTTTCTTGATAAGGACTGTCTAGCTGTCCCTTAGCACTCTCCAATAAATAGACAATGGAAGGGCTGTGTACCTTCCTGCTTTGCCCGCCACAAGAGCGAAGGACTTGCTAAATTCAACCCATCTGCATGATCACCTTTCCAGAAATGTGAAGAAATTCCTGATTCCTTGCTTGTTCTTCTTATCATGGGAACTAATACGTCTGGAAAGGTGGAGTGGACTGATCTGGAACCACACACATCTGGAAACTACACCATCAAGAGACAGACAATTCTAAGAGTTAGGGACTCCCAGCTCTTGGCTGCGTACATACTCAGATGGGAGCTTTTGTCTGGCAGAGACAAGCTAGTGCCAAGTTAACTGAAGGAGTTGCTCCCATTTCTGAGGGACCATCTGCTAGATCATGCTGAATTTCTACCTGATCATTTCCCCTATAGTCTAAGAAAGAATACAGCTACACTCATTATTCTAAAAATTTTCTAATTTTTCTACTTGACCACAATGTCTTCCTTGAAAGAAAGATGGCTCCTTTTTCAATAGGCATCGTCTTACAGCTGAAGCAAGGGAGAGGAATGTTTATGATACATCACTTCATCCCTGAAGAAACATGACTATGTACCTCTAAAATACACATCACTTTCAAAGGCTTTTTAAATTCTAGGTTTAAAGTGACCTACGTTTCAGTTCAATTTGGCATAACCTTTCTATTTTAAAAAATATGCACATCAAACATAGAGTTAATTCAGAAGAATCACCTGGATATTACTGTTTCTTTTATCAACAGATTTTTCTGCATGGATTTCTGCATGTGTTCTGCCATGTTTCAGCCTTGAGAAAGGAAAACACTGTCTGCAGCCTCTGACTACACAAACCCAGTTTTATATGAGGAATAAGGACTTTGCCCTGATTAACTGGTAGGCATGAGGATCATTAGTTTGAAAGATGTGTGTTTTCTTATAGGGGCACAGAGCTGCAGCTACATGACTTGTCTTAGCAAACCATAATATATATTTAATTATAACTTGCTATATAGAGAGAGCATGATTGCCATGTATTTTGAATTAAGAACTTGGCAGGTAAGTGAAGAAGGGAGTAATATTTGGAAGAGATGTACCATATATGTAGATTTTAACCTTTTGACCTGGGATGTCCAAAGGACATAGGACAAATTTTATGACTAATTAAATTTTTATTTCCATGTAAGCAATAGGATGGTGCAGGGCTGCTTTTCACCTTTCTTGAAGATGCTGGAACTAATATGCTGTTCAAAGTATTCATGCAATTAATGAAAAGTTTAGTGGAATGTGCTTTTTCCATGTTTGTTATAAACCTATAATTGTATGGGAATCAGAGGATGAAAATCTGGGTTTGACTCCGTAAAAACATCATGAGTGAAATTCATCTGAAAGGCCTGCAGCTTACTGCTCAAGATCTGTGTAACAAAAGAAAATTTCTGACTCCAGTAAGAGAAAGGTTTTCCTCTGTGAGGTACTGCTTGTTCTATAAGGGTTATTTTTACCTTCTGAAACAAAAATTTATCAGATCTGTGCATTTCAAAGTTATCCTTACTAGTCGTGATAAACTGAAGAGATAAATGGCAAAACTGCATAGTTTTTTCAGTGAAATGACTCATACTGGGCCATGTGTAACTATGGCAAGATTGCGAATGCTGCATGCTGATGCTGCCCAGTAAATGTATTGATCTAAGTAGGCAGGAGAACAAAATGTCAACACAATCTATGCTATTTCACTTCAAGAATTTCTGAATATTCCCATATTGGCTGAAACACAGCAAAGCACAAACATTTCTTGTGCCAGAGGACTAGATTTTGTAATAAATTCCAGCCCTTTCAAAGCATTACAGAGCTGTCCTTTATTGCCTCCCAAGAAATAGTATTTCCTATTAATTTGTTTCCCATTTCTCATTCTAAGTAGTTGAACTAAGAGTCACTTCAGTAAACCAAAGGATTTGGACTGTGTTAGTTCTGAATGTTGATGGCATTTTCATGCATGCTATGTTTAATAGTACTCTGGCTTATAATGTGAAATACTTAGTATTTTCAGATATTTTTGAGGCATATGGTTAGAAGTGTTCATATATATTTAGTCAGATAATAAATCAGATGCTAAAGTATGTTGCTTTCTGCTAAGTAGAAAATTGCATGTAAGTATCTATCCCCATATAATAGGAAGTAAACTTCTGTACCCAACCCATTGTCTGTTATGCATCAAATGGATAAATATAAAAGTGTTGTTTTTCAATATCTATTGCATTTCTTGGTGACCTCGAGCTGCTTTATTCTTCTAATGTATATGTTTTACCCTAAATTGTTTTTAATAATTTGGCTTATTTATTTCTAAATACTACTACAGACTTCCAGGTTTTGGTAGCTTACAGTTCATATTAAAATCTATCTGGTTACCATTTTCCAGCTTTTTTAAAATGTCCATTTTAAATGCCTATAAGCATTGTTTGTTTTTCCATTTTTCTTTCCAGCAATTCTTTCAAACTCTTGTTCCTGTGCTTGAAATACAAGTAATCAGAGAGAGAGTGACCAAGTCTGGCATTTTCAAAGGATCTAAAGCTGAGATGTTCTTTGTTGTTTGCAAGCTCTCCCTCTCCACATCTCTCCTCTTTGTCTGAATTTCCTATTCTCTTCCCCAGTCCTCCCTCACTTAACACTTCTTCCTTCTCATTGCAGTAGGACTCTCTGAAGTCCTTCATCATGCACTCAGGTTTGCCAGAGAGATCTTGAGCCATGTACAGCTTGTTGTCATCATGATGGTATGTGGCAGGGCTGTACCGCTCTGCCTCATAGCAGTTGTCTTCCTCTTCTTCCTGGCATGAGCTTCCCTTGGCACTCTCACCATCAGAATGAAATGAGACTGCCTTCCCTTGGCTTTTCTGGGAAAGATCAAATGGCTCTTCCTGTTCCAAGCTTCTCAAGACATTTGTCTGGGACAGAGCAATCCTTCCTCTTCCAAAACCTTGTAGTGGTTTGAGGGGAGGAGAAAAGGAAAAATTTATATATAGGAAATTTTACTACTTGATACATGGCTAAAAAACAAAATCTGAGGTGGCTTTGTATTTCATACTTTACCTTTGTCTTCCATCCAGCTATCTCCAAGTACCTCACTGTTTACATCTCATGGCATCTCCTTTGAGATGCTGCAAAAAGAAGTGCTATTGTATACATTTCACAGCCAGGTTAGGACACACAAAACATTGTTTTGTACATGCCAGACTCTGGATGATGCAGCTGGGAAGAAAAGTGAAGTGGTCTGGCCTTTTGTAACCTGAGTTTTGCCAATCAACCTACTCGCTTCCTCTTTCCTATTCTTTTTTAAGAGAAAACTTGGATCTAAAGCATCACAGCCCATAATACAAGTCCCAGGTTTTGTATCTTGTTTTTCAGACGAGTGGAAGACACTAAAAACATCTTAATGTATTTGTTCTATGGACACTGTGGTTCAAAGTTAATACTTTAAAAATGAAAACAGTCTCATCAGTCTATGACTTTCCCTAATTTTTCCTTTTTCATGCACTGAGAAACAAATCAACTGAAAAGCTCTGTGCACTGATAGTGCATCAGCTTGAGGAAATCATTATAAACAAATGATGATTTTGAGCAGTGTAGTATAAATCTGCATCTAGTCCTGGATCTGGTTGGTCTTAGTATTTGTCAGTGTCTTCCCTCTTGCTGGAAATACAGATTATCCAAGAGGCATTTGTGGACTCAAATATGCTCCAAACATCATCAGGATATATTAAAAAGAATTCAGATATTGCAGGCAGAGTCCAGCTTCATTAAAGACTAGTGAAAATACAGGGTGAGGATTTCACCCAATAGCAAGCAGCTGTGGAAGTCAATATTTTACTTGCTTTTGTTTTCTTTGGTTTCTATTTTCTCCTCAGTAATTGAATCCAGTTTCTGAAGGATCTATACAGTCTCACTAGATAGCAGATGTTACTTTGCAACAAGCTGTATTTGTTAAAAGAGTTCATAATCAGGTGTCAGGCCTCACAAATTGTCCTGTATCTGATAAGCCTCAAGGGCTGCAGAATCTCTATACAATGAAAAGCTCTTAGGCAATCTCCTGTTACAAGTAATTGTCTAACTAGCATGGTGCTGTAGGAGATTTACATAAAAACCACTTATTTCATTAGCCATTAGGATCTTCATAAATTTTACACCAAATGTCGTTAGAGTAAGTGTTTTACACTTGTGCTAGGCTGCCCTAAAGCTTGAATATGAGGAACAACAAGAAATCTTGCCCCTTAAAGAATTATTTATCTGCAAAATCTTAAAAAACATATCTTCGATACCCAAACTCTCAAAAAAATTCTCCTTAATTGCCCCACTTCTTTAGATAGCATTGACATGTTTACACACATGAAGATGACTTCAGGAAGTATATTTGGTAGGTGGCAGACAGGAAACGTTTTGCAGGATACCCTCAGTAGTCAAAAATCCTTTTACTTTGAGATGGGGGAGGAATATCTCGTGCTTCTCGTACACGTACTTCTTTGTAAATGGGATCTTGAGCCTATGGCCTTTATCTGACATCAGCTATGTCAATATAGCAAGAATGACCAAAGCTCCTGGATATAGATCCACTGAGGATTCCGTCCCCATTCCAGACTAGAATCCAATAAGCAGTGAGAAAGAACCATAAGTGTTTTAGATTCTCTGTTTCTGTGAATTTAGGACTAATTTAGGATTTATTGGGGATCTCTGATATGTAACGTTATAGTAATATAGCTAATAGCAACTCCACAGGCTTATGGGATTTTACCTCTTGCAATAACATTGTATCTATGGCATAAGTTGGTGGATCTGTAGTACAAACCCCATTTGTGTTTACTGATATGCATATTCAGATCTCATAGAGAATAATCTTGCTGAAAATTATTACCTTGAGAGTGAAATCCTCTTTCCATGACCCCATGTTTGACTTTCATGTGCCTGGTTAGGTTCCCCTTCAAGGTGAATTTGCTGGGACAGTAGAGGCACTTAAATGGCTTACTATCTGAGTGCAAGTGCATGTGTCCCATTAAATTGTGCATTCTGTTAAACTCCTTTCCACACAGCTGTAAAAATGGTAAAAATGCAAATTATTAGTTTGAAGCAGTGTTTTCAAGGACAACATTTTTAAAGGAAATAGGACCTACAATTCTCAGCTTAAACCCTGGCAGTTTTTGGCTGCAAAATGTTTTTCAAAGTTCCAGGCAAAAGTCCTACGTATAACCTAAATATATGGTTGAGTATCTTATATGTTCTGAACTGCTGATATTTTTTTAATATTGGTGGCCAGGACACCTAGTCAAGGATTCCCCAAAAGCAGTCCATGTTGTTGTAAGGAGGGGAAAGACTTAAGGGAGTAATCTGCAAGGCTCTTAATCGGAATGAAATTCAAAGCACAAGTTTCTGCCCTAGTGAACCATTCCATTTGTAGTTTATACATCTAGCCTTTAATCAAGAACAATGTCAGGCAGAGATGGAATTATAAAATAAAACCGATTAAGGGTTTCTGTGAAATAGTCAAGCAGAATATTACTTCTCTTTAAATGGAAATTAAATGGCTGCACATTTTGCTAAAAGTTAGAAAAAGCAATTCCTTGTTTTTCTGTGTTTCTTGCTCACCCTTTTTTCCCCTGATCCCTTTATCTTTTATTTATCAACTTGTGTGTTTTGGTGTCTCTGGTGAGTAAGCTGCAATTTAAACACTCCTGAGCCTGCAAGAATGACTCAGCTTTCCCTAAAGCATGTTCCTGCCAGCTCAAGCCATTGCTCATGCAATTTTCCCTGTGATGGAACAATAAGGGTGGGTTTCATTCATTGTTGCTGTTTATTTAGATGGGCCCTTTTGTAGTCTGGACTCTTATGAATTCTTAAGACGTGAGAGTTTGACATCACTAATACAGGCATCTAGTCTTACTTGTCTTCTGGGCTTTCCTTACCAGGATTTATAATTTTATTCACATTCAAGTGGCTATTTCCATCCTCTGCAGACTTCTCTGTTTGCTCTCTACTTCTTTTTTTTTTTTCCTTGTTTTACCATAGGATTTTAATTTCTTAAAATTTTCTTTATTACTGTATGAGCCAGCATCACCATTACTGAGTAACTGAAACCTCCATCTAGCAGAGTAACCCTGGCAGACAGTTATTAAATAGATATTACTAAGAATCCACCAGAATTTCTGTATAATCTGAATTCTGATTTCATTTATTGTGTATTACAGAAGATGTGATTCAGAACTTGTAGATTAAAATTCAGAAAGTCATCACCTGGAATATCTGGATGAAATGTAGATAATGAAAGGATCCTTGGAGAAACAGTACTGTATGCTTTGTGGTTTAAACCCTCTCTTGAGTTAATCAATGAATGTTAATTGATGAATCAGTTCATTAATACAAAAATTAGCAGGTATACTCTTTTAAAATAAAAGCTAGAGCTGAGTCAGTGATGCAAAAAGAAAGACTCTGAAAACATTCACTTGGTTTTAAAAAAATTATTTGCTTCAGGTGATTATGTACCCTTTTGTGATTTTCTGTTTGTGATTTTGCTAAAATAAAAATTCTAGCAAATAAATTTATCAGCAAAGTGTTAGACAAGACAGTTGGTGGAAAAAAAAAGAAAAGCCACTGAAAATTAATTTTTAAAGGAAGGTATCTGTTTCCAAGGGTCATCCATCCATCCATCCACTGAGGAAAGAATACTGTCTTCTTCACATTCAAACAAAGATAATATGCAGGATTGTTTATACTCAGAGAAATGGTGGAACCAAAAAACAACTCAAAAATTGCTGGAAGGAAACAGAGAAGAAGTAGTACTGATGGGCACAGAAAATTTGCAAGGAATAACAGCAGCTGCTGTTGTTGACAGCTGCTGGAACAACCTATAATATGTCAATATTACTCTTCCTACAAAAATGTCAACAATAATATCTCTATAACACCTCTTTGCTGAACGCTTCTGGTTATTTGCTTGTATTGTGGCTGACCTATGTTGTCACCAGAACTTGCTTTCCTATATCAGGTCTTCTCTGTCTGAACTGGTAACCAAGGAAAATCATGTTGAATAGGTGAGTGGCTAGAGTACTGCATGCAAACCTGTATCTGTGTAAGGTCTTGAGTATTAAAACTGATCTAAGAGGAGCATTTAGTTTCTTTCTGTCAAGGCAATATTTGTTTCTCTTACTTCATCCTGAAAAGACAGGGACTTGGTAAAGGATAATTCTTTAGCATAAAAGTTCTGTGTTTCCCAATAAAGTTGACAGGTTTTCCATTTCCCAAAGTCAGGCACATCTTAGAGATGTGTAAAGTGTTCGTGTCCTGAAATCTTCTCTGGGGACATGAGGAAATGGTACTGGAGTGCAGAGGTGTGGCAGGAAAATTAAAGTAATGCAGATAGGAGAATTGTTTTTTGGAATGATGGGTCTCTCTGGCATAATTTCTGTTTTACTAATCCTTTTAAAAAGGCAGAAGACACCTTCCAGATGAGTATCTATGATCCAGAGGTAAAAAGAAGTAGGTTTCTCACTCATATGCTGGAAGACTGCGACTCAAATCTAGCTGGAGTACACAGGTAGTGCTCATTGAAGAGCCTGAGTCTGCTGATCAAACTAGAAGATGGTACAAGATTTTCTTTCTCTGTGACATGACAGGCTTGTGAGCACTGATTAAGCAGAGTGTGAAAGATGACCCTGAGGCCGTTGCACGGGGGGAGCTCCAGCAGAACGCATTAAAGTGCACCATAGCACTCAGGGAGACGAGAAGTTTATGCAAGAGAACTTGGGATATCAGGAACCGCATGGTTTACTTGTGGACTTTCTGTTAGGCTGTCTACTTTAGACAAAATAAAAATAACATCTTGAAGAGAAACTGTAAGCTGCAAGTCTGCCGGACAGACTTTGTTGCACTGGCTGATGAAATGGACTTCAGTATAGTTTGCTAGAAAAGTCTATGTTAGTTCAACCCTAGATTTTCTCCTCCTAAGCCAGCACGTGAAGTATCATCCTTCTAGCTTTGTCGGCCTGTTTTATTTCTTCTCGAAGTACTTCTCTCTCACATTTTCTTTGGTTTTAGCTCCTGTTTAAAACACACATTTTTAGATGGGGAAAAAAGTGAAGTTCAAAACATCTGCTGCAGTGTGTATTTGTCTGGGCTGAAGGAAACTCTGTTGCATCCTTTATTGGAAGTCTGAACATTGATTACTTCGGCACTAAAAGCAACAGTAAATTTAATGGGATCTTTCTCTACAAATCAGAATTAGTACTCTTGTACCAATTGGTGTAAAACCTTCATAACTCTTTAGTCTTTTTTTTCTTAAACAGAAATAAACAAGGCAACATGGGCTCAGGCCTTTAAATTCTACAGACAAGTTCACTCTTCAGAGGAAAATTAAACAGAGAACCAGGCTGCAGCTGGATGAGGAAACAGAAGGGACAACTATTTGCTACTCCCTCACTTCTGATAGTCTGTGCTTAGTTGTGATTAGACACATAGGAAAGCTCATGTTTTCCTTTGCTGTGAGAAAAAGGTAAAGAAAACCATTGCATGTGGTGAAGTATAAAGGCTACTGCTGTGCTCTCTTTCCCTTGCATTCTTTTTTTTTTTTCTTCATAAGAAGGGTGTTCCTTTCCTCAAAGAAAGAAGGAGAGGGAGAATGACTGTAAACTGTCCAAAAGGACCGTGAGAAAACAGGAAGCTTTGAAAAGTACAAGAGAAAGCAAGATGAAATCTATTTGCAGGCGGTTCCCCGGGGACATGTGAGCCATTGTTAAGCAGGCTGTTCATACAGCTATATCCTTCCTTCTGCTGAGGAGGAGCTTGGTGCCAAAAGGCTGCTATCTGGTCATTGCCTTAACCCTCCGAGTACCAGCCAGAAATATTTGCTTTCAAGAGTCTTTTGAGGGCTCTGTCAGAGAGGTAATGTTAGGATGTTCCTAATGCAAAAGAGCAATGCCTGATTCTGCTTTTGCTTGTTGTTGCCATCTTCTCTGTCAGGGGCACTGATGTTGATTCATACCGCTTCTCGCTTTCATACGAGAAACAGATTCACTGTGCTTACTTGTTTCTTTTCTCCTAGGGACACTGGGTGGGGACAGAAAAGTAAAAAAATAAGAAAAACAGGTGTTCCTGTAGAGCTTTTGTTACTGTCTGGAAAGCATACTGGTGATACTCCATTTCCCAGTTCCAACTACTGCCCTCTCCAAGTTTCAATAGTCTGTCATCATCAAACACGGAGCTGAACACAACCTTCCAGTTAATCTGCACGTACCTAAAAAGTCACGTGGATCCACATACTGCACCCACAAAACCTGATCCAAAAACTGAGTTTCTTTTCTGAACTTTGAGGAGTCAGATGAGGACTTCAACCAAACAGGAACAAAAAGGAGGTTTGCAGATGTTCTCAAAGAATTAAAATCTCCAGCATACCTGACATGTTACAGCCTAAGAATTTCAGTAAAAGAAATTCTTTTATCAACATAGTATAATGTAAGCCCTACTACACAAAATAATATTTTAATAGGACATAAAATAAAACAAAGTACTGAAGCTGGTAGAATTTCCTGCTAGTTTTATGAAGGAAAATTTTTTGATGTTAACAAAGAAAAATTATGAAGTCAGAAAAATTCATTTTGACATTTTCTTACTAAAACTAGCACTAAATATCATATATTCCTATGACATCTTGCAGTTCTTCATTGTTTCAAGAGAAAATAATTCCACTTAAAATTTTTCATCCATCTCTGCTTCTTCCTGAAATGTTCCTTTTAAGAAAATATTCAATACCATAAAGATGTAGGATGAAGGAGTTCTAGAAATTGCTTCCAAATCAGTCTTCAGTTACATATGTACAAGCTGCATAATATGCTCCACTCTGTATTTACAGCCCTTTTAGAGCAAATTAAAGTGGGAAAAAAATCTACGAACTTTGACTTCACAAGGTACGACTACAGTAATGAACCAGATCGGCAGCAAACGAACTTATGTAACATCCAATGCCGCGTAAGAATATAGACATGAATAATTCATAAGGACTACATTAGAGTTGAACAGGGTCAAGAAAGCCTTAATGTTTTATGGGGAGGGAGGAGAAGAGAGGATGGAAAGGGTATGTCAGCCTCCCGTGCTGGGGGGAAGCAGCAAACTGGAATTTGCACAGGATCGTAGAAAGGCCAGATGGTCTCAGAGGCTGTCTTGTTAGCATACTGACGTCCTGCCCTGAATTTCAGTCTGGTAATTACACTTGGCCCTTTCAAATCCCTCCTGTAGTTGTATTTGCTGTGGCTTTTTCTGACTTCTTTCTTGAACTGTTGCATAGCATCACTGTGTGAAGTTGTGGCTGCGCTTTTCCATGATCCTCTCTGCAGGGTGCATGACTTGATTTATGCTTTTTGTCAGTGTTTCAAGCTATTAAGCACTTAGACGTTGTTTGGATGGTTGTACTAAGCAAATGTCAGATATGTTTATTGTCCTCAAACATCTGTGGCAGTTAAATGCTCACAAGGCAAAAGAAACCCAAAACCATATGTGAGGATGAAAGTTACTGATATTGAAGGGAAAGGGAGTAAACCACAGGTATTTACCTGCATTATTTTGTGCTACATAAGCAGAACCTGGATAAAAAAAGAAAACCAGGCTGGTTTATGCTAACTTAAATGCAACTGCAGTATGTGTTAGCAAGTTTTGTTTTTCTAATTCTACCATATAATAAAATGCTAATATCAGAGAAATATAGTGTAGGTTAATGCCTCTGCCACCAAATGCACTGACCTTGCATTTGAAGGGTTTGACATCAGAGTGAACAATCATGTGGGCCTTGAGAGTCTGCTTTTGCACAAAGCTCTTGAAGCACAAATGGCATTGATAGGCTCTGATATTGGTGTGGATCAAGACATGTCGCTTCATGTTGGCCAGCAGGGTAAATTCCCGGCCACAAATTCCACATTTGTGCTCTTTCACACCCTGAAAGAAAAGAAAAATTCTGTAGATGGAAGATTTTCTAGGTAATTTAATCTTCAATACAGCAACGTATAAATTATTCATTCTGTATTGGCAAAGTTGATGATAAATTATTTCACTTTTAACATTTTCTCAAGTAATAGGTACCTATGTATTTTTTCCTGACAAACTCTTACAAGCTTCTGAGAAGGAGAGAAGTAAAACAAAATGTAAGCTTAATGAAATAATGAAGTTTATTTACAAATCAATGTGACACAGTCAGTGTCAGAGCTTCCCTGTCCTGCTCTGCTGCTTAAGTAAAGTATTGATCAAACATAGACACGTATTGACCAAGAATAAAAGCCCACCAGTTAAAAGACTAAAGTAGTGCTTGCCTTTAATAATTGAATATGACTGGATTATGAAAAAGGCACAGCCCTATTTTGAAGAAAGCTATAGAAAATAATCTGAAGTAACTGAGAGTAGTCAAGCAATATCACCGAATAAGATTATCTGTCTTACATTTACTGAAGAGAGAAAAATCTGTTTATTCTTAGTGGGATTTTCAGTAACCCTAACGGAATGATCTCATTTTATATGAGATTTATAGAACATTTTTATCAACTTTTATGCTAACCACTCAATTTACTGCTGCATAATTCAGTATTCTTACTCACACTTGTGTGGTCTGTCAGCTTCTCAAACAGTGATTTAGATACTACGAAAATTGAAGAATTTGCTACTAAACAGCCTAAGAGTTTAACTTGCTGGAGGTAGTAAGGATTTACTAGTGAGGTGCTGAGAGCAATTACTCCTTCCACAGGCCTTCTTTAAAAACATGTGAAATGACTGTCAGTGAAAATTTTCACAGTTAATTTCAAAGTTAAACTGAACGTCATCACCAGCTTCAAGTGTCTGCTCATCTGATATGAGGCTTCGTTTAGTCAGCTAAGTACTGTGAACTATATTCTCAGCTGAATTCACCTGCAGCTGTGGACAAAGAAGCAGAAGCTCTCTAAGGGCTCAGGGGCATTTTGTTTCCTGTGACAAAAAAAAACTACCGAGTCTTCAATTAGTGGAATCTTGCATGGTAAATCCAAAGACCAGGGAATCTCCAGGAGGAAGAGAAATTATAAGCTTGAAGCAGAAAAGAAAAAGCAAATATGGAAGTAGAGGTTGTCGGGTTTTCAAATAGTACATGACTATAAGACTCAAGTGCTCTAGCTTTCTGTATTTTTAATGCTTTTCATGTAAAAGTCAAAATTCAAATGTTAAAGGAAAAATATGCAAATCTGGAAGAAAATTTTTATTAAAGTGGAAGGTCTTATTATTGTCTTACTATTTTTGTAAAAGTGGATAGTCAATTTCAGAGGTTCTTGAATAGAGCAATTACATTTTTCCTATTTTTGAAAGCAATCTTTTTTGGAAATGTTCCAGAGCTTGCTTCAACCCTAAGCTGACTCTGCTGCCACTGCTCTCAGCAGTGGCAAGACTGCCACTTGATATGAATTGGCTGTGACTATGATCCTGCTTGTCCATTTCTATTAATTTGCATTCTGGATAACATATACAGAAGAAGGCATTTTTCTTAGGGTTTTTTGGTTTTTAAATGTCTCATTAAAATGATTCTTCAAAACCTGATGAGTAATAGCTTTTTTTTTTTGCTGCAGTCCACTACAAACTCATCTACTACCTAATTAAGGAAACAATGTAGGAGAACTGGCGTTCAGTAAAAAAAATATTTCAAAATTCTGGGGTTGGGGGGTGGTTACACAGCTCTGCAAAATTATGTTATTTTACAGAAGGTCATTCTGAAAAAAACCCCAAGAAACAGAGAGATGTGAATCCAGTTTGGGGAAGTAATACAGGTGGTTTAATTGAACTCCTGCATATAACAAATTTGGGTTTGCATGTACATTCTTAAGACTGACAAAGACATCTCTCTTATACTACTGCCAGCAGTGCTGAGGTTTCTGCGTAAGCCTCTGCAGGTGGCAAGGGACCACATTTCTGAGGAGGTGGGTATATTTGTGTTTAGTAGCCTGTAATCCTTGTGCTACCTTCAGATGCAAGGCTTACCTTGTGGGTCAGGGAGTGTTGCTTCAGGTGGTGGGGCTGCACAAACTCCATGCCGCATTCAGTGCAGATGTATGGGCGGATGTCTTTGTGCTTCATCATGTGGTTTTGCAGCTGACTTGGGTACTGGAAGGTCTTATCACATTCGGTGCAGTTGTACTGTATAGGGCCACGGTGGGTGGTTAGGTGTCTCTTCAGTTGGGCCAGAGTTGGAAAGTCCAGCCCACACTCCACACAAATGTTCTCTCGTCCACTCTCGTGCTTAGACTCATGTGCTTTCAGCTCACTGGGGTAGGCAAAACCCCTGCCACAGATCCTGCAGTTGTAAGGCTTGATGTCACTGTGTTGCATCATGTGTCTCTTAAGGTGACTGGTTTGGGTGAAAGCCTTGTGGCACACCTGGCACTTATGCGGCCGAGTGCCCTGATGTGTCAACATATGCGTGTGCAAGTGGCTCAGCTGCTTGAAAAGCTTGCCACACCGGGTGCAAGCGTGTGGCTTAATGCCACTGTGCCCCAAGATATGGGTCACCAAATTGTACTTGGATGTGTAGGACTTCTCACACATGGGACATTGCCAGCGTTTCTGCTCACCCCCCACATCAACATAATAGCTGTCATCTATCTGAAGGTTGACATCTACTCTTTCCACTTTCTGTTTGTTTTCACCACTTTCTCTTACTTCAGCCCTCCTGAAGGGTGACTCTGGAGGTCTTTTGATTTGAAAAGGGTTCCTGAAATGAAAGTTTGGTGGCACAATGAAAGGAAACATTAAGCCAGGGTGAACTTTAGGATAATAAGGGTAAGGAGCCTGCATGAATGCTGGGCTATTGGGCCATGCCATGTTAGGCTTCACTGGTTCTTGCTTAATGGGCTTGGCTCCAAAATGCTCCAGAGTTCTGTAGAATTGAAAACCAAAGTTGCAGAGGTCAATCATCTGGGAACTGTACTTGGGCTGAGCTGGCTGTTGGAACACCAAAGGGAGACTGGAAGAGCCTATGTCATTGTGATCTTCAGGTCTGTCTGGTGGTGATGAGGAATCCTCAGGGGTGATGGGAGGAGGCATTTTTGTTGGCATGCTCTTGCGTTTACGAGACCCTCCTTCCAAGGAGCCCTGGAATGTTTCCATGTTTTCAAGAGGAGGAGGACCATAGCGGAAATGTGAGAGGTGTTTTCTGAATTCTTCATCAAACGGAGTCGTTCTGTGTGGCTTTGTAGCAGGGCTGAGTGGCTGTAGGCAGCGGGAGAAGGGAGAGGCTTGGGTATTGTCCACATTAAAACTTGTTTCTTCATTCTTCATCATATTCGATTTCTTTCTCTGTGGCCCAAATTCCTTAAAATAAGCAAAAGAAACCCCAAATGTCTTTATTTCTTCCTGTTCTTCTGGATTTAACAATCTATTGACTATTTTATTGCTTTGAAGGTTGTTGGGTTTCTTAACTAAACACAATTAAGGATGTCTTAAGTCCATATAAGACAAAGGCCTTTTAAAGCAGAATTAAACTGTTAAGTGAAAAGCAAAAAATCCTCGGTCTTCCTGCAGCAGATTTGACCCACACAACACTTTTACAACATAAACATTCTGTACCGTGGCACACTACTTCACAGCTGAATCTGTATGACAATGTTTCCGCTTAATTTAATTCAGTTAGTCTGTTTGTGGGCAAAATTCTGTCCTTGGCTGCCCATGCACAGGCTCTAGAAATTGGCGGTGCATCTAAAGGATATGGCAATACAAACAATAATACACACATTTATTATGGTTGTGACATGAAAAGCCAAAGCCAAAAAATGTTAAACGTCTTTGTATCATTAACATGTGCTACTGTGAGAGAAAACAATGGCCAAGTGATCTAAGGACACTGTGTACCATCAGGTTTTGCGCCGTGTTTCCTGGCTACTCTCACTTTGTATTGTAATAAGAAGGCGGAGATTAATTTATTTTCTTTGTTTTAATCCCAGAGATATTTGCCTGGCAGATCTGGGGGAGGAAAGACATTTGACAACTCTCCAAATTAAATTCAGTTTAGTAGGCTTTATCTACGATTTTTTTGTTTGTTTGTTTGTTTCTAAACAGGTGGGCAAATTCACCACTATAAAACTAAATATAGAACTGATGTCAGCAAAACCCCTGGGACTCCAGAGTAACTGACACCTAAAAATGCTCTGAGCATATCTGATGATACAATGTGATAAAGCAGATTAATAATTTTCTGCTGGCAAAATTTTATGTTCCACTGATCATATGGAGAGCTTCATCTGAATTTGTGGTTCATCTAAAACATTGGTTATAAATTTTGGATCATCTTACATAAGGCTGCTACCTTTTCCCTTGTCTTTCTAGAGTCGTAGAATCAGAAAACATTTATGTCAGAAAAGGCCTTTAAGATCATCAAGTCCAGCCATTAACTGTCAAGTCCACCACAAAAACATGTCTGTGAGCACCACATCTACACATCTTTTAAATATCTCCAAGGATGGTAACTCAGTCACTTCTGTGGGCAGCCTTCACTTCTTGACCACCTTTTCTGTAAAAGGTTTTTTCCCCAGAACAACTTGAGGCCATTTGCTCCTGTCCTGTCACTTGTTACCTGGGAAAGGAGGCAAATACCCACCTGGGTACAACCTCATTTCAGGCAGTTGTAGAGAGCGATAATATTCCCCTGAGCCTCCTTTTCTCCAGGCTAAATAATTCCAACTCCCTCAACCACTCTTTACAGGACTTGTGCTCCAGACCCTTCCCCAGCTCTATTGCCCTTCTCTGGACATGCTCCAGAACCTCAATGTCCTTCTTGGAGTGACTGGCCCAGAATTGAACACAGGATTTGAGGTGTGGCCTCGGCAGTGTCTAGTACAGGGGGACAATCAGCAGTGGTCCTGCTGGCCACACTGTTGCTGACACAGGCCAGGATGCCATTGGCCTTCTTGGCCACCTGGGCACACCCTGGCTCATGTTCAGCTGCTGTCACCAGCACCCCCAGGTCCTTTTCCTGTGGGCAGCTTTGCAGCCACTCTGCCCCAGCCTGTGGAGCTGCCTGGGGTTGTTGTGACCCAGAGGCAGGATCCACCACTGGTCCCTGTTGAACCTCACACCATCGGCCTCAGCCCATGATCCAGCCTGTCCAGATCCCTCTGCAGAGCCTTCCTACCCTCCAGCAGATCAACACTCCCACCCAGCTTGGAGTCATCCACAAACTTAGCGAGGCTACTCTTGATCCCCACATTCAGATCAGTAAAGACATTTAACAGAACTGGCCGCAGTACTTAGCCCTGGGGAACAGCACTGGTGACTGTCTGCCAGCTGGATGTAACTCCATCCACCACCACTCTGTAGGTGCTAAAAAGCTAGAAGCAGAGAAATTCTTCAGCCTTTTCTCAATATTCTGTGAGAAGACTGTCTTTCCTATGTAAACTATTTTAAACAAGGTCACAGTTTCATAAACTTTTTGCACCTGCAGGCTGTTTTGCAAGATTGTTATGGTTTTGACTTTGCAAATATTATGGAATAGGTATCTTAAAATTTGGCCAATCCTCTCAAGGGGTGGATGGCCGAGGAACCAATTACCTATTGCCACTCAACACACTTTTTGCGATCTATCCTATATAGTAGTCAGAAAATTATTAAAGAAAAGCTTCGGCTTCCACTTGTTCATAATCCTGGACTCTGTGTCGTTTTCTTTATGCATCTCGGACGTAACAGCGACACCACTCTCTAGGCCAGGGCATCCTGACATTCTTTGCATGCGAAACAGTGCACCCATGAAGCCATGAGCTGCCTGTTTCTCCAGAAGAATGCTGTGAGAAATGGTGTCAGAAGATTTGCAGAAGTCCAGGAGCACAGAAAACACAGCTTCTCCCTCTTCTACTAAGCGAGCCTTACAAGGAGTTCCCATTGGTGAAGGAGGACTTGCCTTTCATGAACCCATGTTGGCTGAGCCTGATCCCTCGGTTGTTCTGTATGCGCTGTGTGATGGCACTCAGGATGAGCTGCTCCACAACCTTCCTTCCAAACCTTCTTGTAAGTGGGAGTCATATTTGCCAAACTCCAGTCAACTGGGACCTCCTCAAACAACCAGGGGTCCTGGTAAATGATGGAAAGTAGCTCGGTGAGCACTTTCACCAGCCCCATTGGTACCCTTGGGCAGATCCCATCCGTCCCACAGCCTTGTGGACGTCTAAGTGTTGTAGCACGTTGCTGTCCATTTTCCCTTGGATTACGGGGGCTTCATTTGTTTCCTTCTCCCAGCTCAGAGGTCTGGGCACTCTGAGAACAACTGGTCTGACTATGTAAGACTGAAGCAAAGAAGGCACAAAGTACCTCAGCTTTTTCTTCACCGTTCAATGCTAAGTTTCACCCCACATCCAACAAAGAATGAAGATTCTCCTTGACCTGCTTTTTGATGTGAATGTATATATAGAAACTTCTTGTGTTATTTTTTGTGGCAGTAGCTGGATTAAGCTCCAGTTGGGCTTTGGCCATTCCAGTTTTCTCTCTGCATAAGCTTGTGACATCCTTGTGGCCCTCCTGAGGGATGCACTTACATGAATGTGTGTGTTTGTGTGCATGTATCTAGCCAACGAGGCAAAGGTTAGGTTGGAAAACCCGACACATTTTTCCTCTATCACCTGTGACATATTGATGCTATTTATGCCATCATTCTTGGAAATGCTGGGTGGAGAGCATGAAGGTGAGTGGAGAACTAAATACACTCCTATTTCTATTTCAGGAAGCTCGATGCTGGATAAACCTTCTTCTAAAGATAGATAAAAGCACATCTCTGTGACCTAGTTAGGCCATGGACAAGAGAAGGCACCTTAAAAAGCTCCCTGCAAACAGATTGCTTCCTTCTAATAGCTTAGACTGAGTAATTATCTTCGAGATAAAAATGTGAAGCTAAAGGCTCAGTGACAAAACTCTAAGATGGAAAGTTTAGACAAAGGGATCAAACAATGCATGAAGAAGGAGGACTAACTGAAGGAAAAATTGAATGCTACCTAAACTTATGACTCAAAAACCACATTGGATAGAGGGAAAAGATAAAATAATTGCTTACAACTTGGACAAGTATCTAAAAATTACACCACAATATTACTTTCAGTTTCTAGTGCACCGACTAGAGGTAGCGTACCTATATGTACACAATATCAATTCATGTAATTATGGAACATCCTGACTTGGAAGGGACGCACAAGGATCATCCAAGTCCAACTCCTGGCCCTGCACAGGACACCCTCAAGCATCACACCATGTGCCTGAGAGCACTGTCCAAACGCTCCTTGAACTCTGTCAGGCTGGTGCTGTGACCACTTCCCTGGGGAGCCTCTTCCACTGCTCAGCCACCTTTTCTTGGTATTCAAACCAAACCTCCCCTCACTCTGCTTCAGGCTGTTTCCTCAATTCCTGTCACTGGTCACCAGAGTGAAGAGATTGGTACCTGCCCTGCCTGTTCCATTCATGAAGGAGTTGTAGACTGCAATGAGGTCTCCCCTCAGCCTCCTCTTCTGCAGGCTGAACAGGACAAATTAACTCAGCTGCTCCTCATATGGCTTCCCCTCACAGCCCACCATTGCCCTCCCTTGGATACCCTTTAAAAGACTTATATCATTCATATAATGTGGTACCCAAAATTGCACACTGTGTCTGTACGTATGCATACATATGTATGTAATATATGTGTGTATGTTCCATCAGAGAGAATTTTTACTGGGTATTCATCCTACTGTTTCCTTGTCACCCTAGCTTCCTGGTGAAAATAAGGAACAGTTAGATCTCGAACACTCTTTGGGTACAAAGGTTTGACTTATTAAAAAGGGAGAAGGGGATGGGAATCCCCCAAATATTGAAAAATTCTTCACTTCTTTCCAAAAGAAAAAAAACTGCTTTAAAAAATCTTTTTAGCAAAGTGAACTCACACAATTTGAACATAATGCTTTTAGACCAAAATTTTCCCTATAAAGTATGTCCCTCAAACATATTTCAATTTTGTATCTCATTTTTTTCACAGCGATAAGTGCATAAAATTCTTTAGAAAGCCCATAGCAATTGAGGACCCAGCTATGTTATTTACTGCTTTTGTTGGATTATTGAAATGCTGCCAAAAATACACGGAAGTTAATGTGAGTTGTGTCTAATTGCTCTCTTTTTTCTTGGCTTCCAGTTACTCCCCTCTTCTACACACAGTTTTGTGCAAGGTTTCACTCTTTATGAAACACAGAGATGAAGACCTCCTTCAAATAAGAAAGAAACAATTTCCTTGCACTACTTACCTTTGACTGCTTTCAATGAGCATATGGGCTTATTCCACTGGCCACAGCTACAGGCACCACAGGACCAATCCTACAAGGGAAAGTGTTTATAGTCAGTGACCAACACAATCAGAGACATGCTGTATAATCCAACACAAGAGGACTTAAAAGAAAAGGGGAAGTCTAAATATGGATCACCTTGTTGGTTTTTCTCCCCCTTAATTTCCATAATGTATACATTAATTATTTCTTCTTTCATTCTGGTAGCAAAGCCTTGCTAAATTAAATGGAGGCACGATCTTAGCTATGTCCAGAACCTAATTCCACAAAAACATGGGTTCTGAGGAAACCACAGAAGAGACAACAGATTTGTCTCTTGTTGAAAATGCAAAATGTCGTTAGGGAACAGTCCCTTGTTCTTTAAATAACTTCAGCAGAGAACTTTAAAGTTTTAGTACAGGTCTATAGTACACTTTTTCTACCTGGCTCTGGAGTAGCAGATGCCATTTTCATATTCAACAACAAATAAGGCAGGGAGGGAGTTTGAATTTAAATTTTTTGGCATTATTTTAATATTTATTTTTATTTTAATGTTTTTGTATTCAAATTATCAGCTAGGGACCTTTTGTGTTTCCTATATAAGGACTTTAAAACATTTTTCTTTCCTCAGAATTTATTATTTAAAATGTAGTGCTATGTAGTGTGATTCTAAACATTGGATGGTCATTGAAAATACTAGCTTTTATCAGTAATGTATCAGCTACTTGGTTTTGAAAACTTGGTCTGGAAACTCACTGAGACAGAGATTTCCATGCTGTATTGGCCCTTAAACATAACACCCCCCACTAAACTGAGCACTACAGAACTTACTAAAAAGTCAGTTTCTGTAGAAGAGACAAGCATCCTCAAATTTTATTTCTTTATGCAAAGGGAAATACAATGTTTTGAAAAATAAAACCAAAAATTAGCTCTTATTGCCCTTTCAAAACAAGAAATGTTACAGTGATTTGAGATAGTTGTTGAGGAATTTCCAAAATGGAATATCTACACAGCAGCTAATAATCTTGTTAACTTCCATGAAGGAGGAAGAGAGTTTAATGCAGTGTATGAATCACCATTTACTTTCTCATGTCCACTCATTTCTAAGACAAAGGATTAAAGAAAGTATGGAAACAGTGCTATTCACTCTACAAGCAAATATGTTGTTACAGTCTCCAGTTAATACCTGGTACTGGAGTCAACAGCAAATCTTCTTAAGAATTCAGTAGAATCAAGATTCTGCTTCCTGGATGAAAGTACTTTCTGTCTGTAGACTAATAATATGTCCAGCCATAAAAACATGAGGTTATGAAATTTCTCAAATTTAAACACTGACTACTACTGTTCTGATTTTTCTCCTGGGCAACACAATCATAAAGCCAGAAATAAGGCCAAGATGAGTGAAAGTGATATGACAAGGGGAAATGGGTTACTTTTTTAGGAGGTTTGCACTTATGTTTGTTCTTTCAGAAGAAGATGAAACAGATAAAAGTGGAGGACGTCTAAATGGGGCCAAATTGGCCAAAGAGCTTCTCTTCTCTGGAAGAGAAATTCCATGTTTAATGGAACACGTAGGACTGTAGAAACCATGCCCCGTAAGAGTGCAATTCTGTTCTCCTTTTGAGGCCTGAAATATGGGCATCTACAAACAAAGAATGAAAACTAACAAAGAATGAAAACTAACAGCTGTTTCTGTTGGATGTGGTAAGGATTAGTGACAACTTTAACACTTTTACATTTCTTGAGCTGAAGTTGAGCAGTTGGTGAGCTTCAGCTTTATTGAACAAGCAGCTGGGTTTTTTTCAATCACTGATTCTCGTTAACAGTTATTATGGTGATAATTATCATTATCTTAATAGGTTTAATGAACTCTCGGTCTGCTCTTCTGAATATGTTTTGGTTTTAAATGTATTCAGTTGTACAGCTGTTGAACTAAGCAGCAAATTATTTACACAGTTTTCTATCATTTGCTATTTATGCAAAACTTGCATCTATCTCAGGATCTGACCAAGGGATTTTATTATAATGAATTAATTTCATTTATATAGTGAAGTGCTCCAAACTGAAGCTACACTGCTGTAAGTACTTGTCAAACTTTGAAAATGACAAGAACACCTGTACAAAGGTGAATATATCCATTACTGGTAACTAAGTATTTTCAGGTAGTACACATCTGATCCCTCCTTACAATTTTCCCTGCTATTTTCCTTCAATGGCAGCATGAATCCTTCTAGGCAGAAGGTAAAAAATCATGTCCAAGCTCACATCAGACTTTCTCTAAAATCAGTGTCAAACCTACTATCCTATTCTTTAGAGAAGCCTGTGCAAGGTGCGTTCTCCATCCATGTTCTCCAGGCATAAACACCTGTTCTCCACATTTCAAGCAGAACATTTTGAAAAATGGAGTCCATTAACGCATAGGAAGTGTATGTTACTAAATTATAAACAATGTGCATATTATATATGAACTAGAGTATATGTTAACACACCCAATTCAGCCTTCAACTTTCTATGCTATGGTATCTGAAGCTAACCTAAAAGATTATTTACATTTTAAATTAAGAGACCACTTCTTCTCCCACAGTTCGGAGCTGGGAGAAGACAAAAACTTGGACTACCTTCAATACCACTTCTACAAACACTTGTTTTCTCATTCTCACATGCATGTAGACCAGTGACAAATGGAGTCCATGATTCAATCATTAACTTAATTGTCTATGGAGATAATGCTTCTTGACCCATGCCTTTTATGAGGCATATGTCTGCTTAAATGGAGAACACTATCAAGATAAAGATATTGCCCTAAATATTCCTCTTCCCATTTTGGATTACCATCACTAATAGAACTGAAATTGGTAATAAATAAACAATTGTTCATGAACATGACCTGGAATGACTGAAAATGAGAAGTGGACCAGATCAGGTTTTTTCTTCCTACAGTAGTATGATAGTACTAAGAAGCTCACTGTCTTTTCACTTCTGCCTGGGAAATTACCATCATCTGCTGGTAGTAGGCTTCAGGAAAAAACTTCTTCTTTCCATCAAGAAATGTGGGGGTTTTTTCACAGTAAATGCTTGGTAAAAAAAAGTTATAAGCTTGGTAATTCTTCATAGGACATAATCAGAACTCACTAAGGCTTGTGGGAAGACTTCCAATGAAGTCTGAAAGTACTCCTCACAGTTTGCCTTACTATTTGTTATTGGTTCTGTTACCCAGTGAGATAGGAACCCATCTATTCCACAACCAAATGAAAAAAATACTTATATCTTCAGAACGTATGTCAGCAGGCAGCAACCTTTGCAGACAAGCTTAATGAAAATCTAAGAAAGTTAGTTGGTTAAAAAAATCTGACAGATTGACATAACACAGTAAACAGATGCAACAAGCAATTAACTTTCAAGGGTATCTTATTTATTAAATAATATTTTTTCCCTTCATTTGCTATTTTGGTATCATCCTAGCTTCATGTTTGAAGTTCGGTTATTTTAGATATTCCTTCTGGTCTAAGGGCTTCCTATCCAGCATAGCTGCATTAATATTGTCTGGGAGGTGGCACCAATACAGAGAAATGGGTCTTTTCATGGAAAACTCTGCAGTAGAAATAGTGTCCCAGCATTGTCTTTGCTTTTCCCAAATTTTAACATTTTAACTTGAATGATTTTGTATGTTAGCTGAGAAATACAGAACATACCCATTTGCCTGCACTGACTCTACAGTAGTCCTTTGAAAAAATCTTGGATTTGTGTGTAACTTGTATTCATTTGTTTCATTGTTAGTATTCATTTTTAGAAAGCAAGACACTATGAGCAGTTTCACAGAGCATAGTTACTTTGGTATTTATTATAATAGAGAAAATGCCTTAACATAGTATCAAACTGATGCACATTCACTTTTCCATAACTTACAGATCATTTTTATTTTGATAATTACTGAAAGTATTAAACTAGGTTTTCAGATGTCCTATGCTGAATGTCTGGAGCAGTCCCACCATGCAGACTGCCACAGCTGTGCACTGTTTGTGGCATCAGAAGTGTTTATATGGTGGTTTATGGCATAATTTGATTTTCTATGTTTGCATTGATTAGACTTAAACCAAAAATAAAGAAGTTGGCAGGTGCTGTAGTGAAGTAGTTGCAGATACATTTCTTCTCTCCAGTATGAGTGCTATGTTGTCAGTTTAGTAAAATGGTTTGCTATCCCTCTTTTTATTTTTATGTGGTCTCTGTCCTTACTCTAGGGACACCTTTGCTGTCATTCTCTCCACTCTTCTCTCTGGTGAGGGTGACAGAGCAGTATGGCTGGGTTGCCCACAGATCATCTACCCCAGGGCCTTACTGGGAATGCCCCTAGCAGTACTTGAGCCCTCTCTAGTCATTTCAGGGTATGTACAAAGTAGTTTTTGAGCGTAGTTTAGGCTGCTGGTTTGGCTCTTTATTTTTCTTTTTCTTATCCTCCTTTTGCCCTTTTTTTTTTCATTTTTTCTTCCTCTGTATGAGTTTTCTTAGTTCTTCTCTTCTATGTTCTTCCCTCTTCACTTCTGTGTTCCATCTGTTGTTCACTCCCTCTCTACTTCTCCATTCTGTTTGCTAAAATGATCAGCAACACATAGAAAACCTGCATAATGAAACGAATGCTAAGTCCACAGGCTCTGAAGAGTTAGCTGTTTACACAAAGTCACCCCAAACCACAGATACATATAATGGGAGCCTGCAAGGCACGGCAAATTATCTGATCTAAAAGTGTGTAAGGGGGCCAAGACACTGTGTTCTCAGCTGAGTACCTCCTTCTGCCTGAATTTCTGGTACAAACATGGAATTCAAGGCTGCTTTGGAGTGGGAAGGAGGGGGAGAGGGAACAGCTGTTTGCTGGCAGACCTCTGGGTCCAGAGCTCAGCCCTGCCCCATCTCTGCACACAGCAGGGTGGGCTCTGGCCCAGCTTCTTGCCCTTCTCTCTTCCTCCACAAAAACCTGCTAAGCACAGCTGAGAGGAAACAGAGCCTCTGGTGAGGCACAGGAGGATGTAAAACCAGGCATGTCAGCTCAGGCTAGCAGTGTCGTTAACCCAAGACTCTGGTCTTGCGAAGAGTACAAGAAACAGGAAGGCATATTGTGTCAACTTTCCAGCCTGATTTTCAGGCATCTTAAAAAACTTCCTTCAAACAGATGGTAACCTGAAGTTACACCTGGGAGGGATCCAGATTCTAGAGGGTTGGAGTCTGCAGCCCCTAACAATCACATCTGACTTCTCTCTGCTCCCTGCCCCTTGGCACTTGCACTTCTCTTTGTCTAAAGGCCCAGCTCCAGCCAAAGGAGACCAGAGTCACCAGCACAGGCTTTAGCTAGGGCACTCCCCTAAGAGGTTAGAGGTGTGGGTCCAAAGTCCTTGAGAGGGAAATGAATCAGCCTTCCATCTTGTGCCTGTTGTATTTTGCCCCAAATTTGATGTTGTCAGTGTATATTTGGTTGCATGTAAACTTACAGGAATGGGTTCCCAAGAGCATTTGGGTATAGGAATCCTGAGTTTTCAGACCCTGCCCAAAGCTCAGGGCTTACAAGATCAAGTTGGCCATAAAGGTGACATTTGCAGAACATTTCAAATGTGCGAAGTGTAATTGGTGCCAGCAGACAGGGTGGAAATGCAATTTGATCCTGCCCTCACTAGGCATTGGTATTAATGATGGATTGGCCAGCTCTATCAGTTACTCAATTAAACAACTCTCATCCTAAGCAGCCAACTTAATTCTCTCCCTGACATCATCTGTGTTGTACTGAAATAATTATGGAATATCTGGGTTGTAGCCGAGAAGAAGATTTGGGATTAGATTGCTGTGAGGTGATGACAATTAGACAAATTTCTTCCTTTTCTTAAGCAGATAAGGAGATCTCATGTCATAGACTGGAACCATGGATATGTCCCTGCCTTTATAAAGCATGTGGAGTCACTTTAAACACTGTTTAAAGAAGTCCTATCACTCCATACCTGTTTCCTGTCTATCCCATATCTGCCACTGCAAATTAAAATAATACATTTTTGGCACTGTAGGAAACCTACGTGTTAAATAGTTTTTCCTCTGGAAAATTATCAAATAGCATCCATGAAGCTTTAGGGTTTTTTTTCTCTCCATAAAGATATTATAAAAGACAGGGTGAACAGAAGAACAAAATGAATAATATAAATATTAGGAAGGATTTTGTAGTAAAATAACGATGTTTGATAGAGTGTGGCATCTTGAGGAACACTTTGGGTGTAATCTTTCCACCTACAATGCACAATCATCAAACACTATAAGCAGAACAGAGAGGGTTTGAGCTGTTATTTTAAGAAAAATAACAGAGCTATGCAGAACATCCAAAATTAGAGTGATCAAAAAAGCATGCCCTTCCATAACCCTCATGCTGTCCTGCTTGAGCTGTTATTTTGAAAGCAAACCTTTCACTGGCATTCATGACCTTTAAAAAGGAAATACACTGAGCTTTCCTTCCTACTGTAATCCCAGTGTCCTTATCACCTATACGGAGGCCAGAGAGATGGTCTGTTCTCCTCCCATGTCTTTGTTTTCTTAAAGGGTAGCTAAGGGCCACCTTCAACTTGATTCTTCAAGCCAGCCAGCTGACTCCCTCCATCAGCAGTTAATGGCACCTTCTGGGCATCACACGTACCTCAAAAAAGAAAGGACCAGATAAAATGTGCACACATGATTGGAGAAGGGCCAAGGGAGAAGAGGGTTGTATGGAAGAGATTTCATAAAAAGTTTCCAAAACAGATTAAGTTTTAATGAAAGGCTAGTTTTTCATAAACGTGGAAGAGTATTATTAGTCCTCAGCAGGACCATTGCTTTTTGTATTTCTTTTGTGCTCATTTCCTTGTTTCGCACATTCAAAACTCATAGTGAAACTGAAGGTTGCTAAAGTGGTAGGTATCATGTGTTTCAGCAAGAGATGTTATATCCTATAAGAACTGAAAGAAGAGGATTTCACCCACAAAGTGACAGAAGTGTATACATATATATATCTGTATGTGTGTGTGTGTGTGTGTGTGTGTGTGTGTGTGTTTATAAAAATATATCTACTACCAAACACTTCTCTTGGTGTCCAGTTATTAAAAGTAATTACCAGATAATTCTTTCCTATTTGTTTAGGAAAGATGAATAAATTTTTTTTCAGCTGAAGTCTGAGCAGATTTCTTGGTGGAAAAGCTGCTTGGCTGTAAAGACTGATTAATCCTTATTAGCCTCTACTGCTCGCTTGTAATTAAGCTGGCTTAGTAGTGACTTAGATATTTCCCTCTGAACCTAAGTACAACATAAAACACAGTAAAGGAATTAGACATATCAGTGTTATTCTTAGGACACCACTGTGTTTATTTTGTTGACACCCAAGAAGTAAAAAAAATTAAGAATCATATCAATAAGACAGAGTTTAAAAAGGCTCTTAAGGCAAATTGCTGAGGCATTGGAAGGAACTTCTTTTGGTTTATCTGCAATTTGATGAGGGAGTTCTGCTTTCCAAACTGTCTGAGCATAAAAACTCTGTTAAAGCATTGAAACTGTGCTGGATATTCATTTATTGTCCAGAGAAATTATCACGTGCACATACATCTGACAATTTCATTCAATGAGGGTTCATTTTTTAAAAATCAGTTTATTTAGTTTGAAGAGAAATGTGTTTACTTCCTCAGTTCCAGCACAGAATGGCATTTTCATCTGATCATATGAAGTACCTGCAAGAAGTAATTTAAGACATCTTCCTCTCTGCCTTTTCCCTTCACTTGTGGTGCCAGACTTGAATCTTGTCCTTGACTGAACAACAAAAATACTTTCCCTCTCTGATCCCCAAGACACATTCTGCGTATTGCTCTTAATTATTTTGTTAACTTCTAGAAAGTCTTAAAAATAAGCACAAGTTTGTTGCCAAAACTACAGAAAATCTGAAATCCAAAACAAATTTTACCATGCTTCTGTAATTTGCATCAATTGGAAAAGAAATTCCTATGGTAAATATGGGGGAAAATACTTGAGGTTAATTATTTTAAACTGAAACAGATTTAAAATGCTAGTTTTACTGAATTCAATAAGCAAACATATGGAGTGGGAAAGACAGCTCAGACTTAGCCAAGTATCACCAGCAGATACCGGAACAGAGACTAGAATCACAAATAAATAAGCAATTACTTTTTGCAAAAAAAAAAAGTGAGAAGAAAACCAACATAGTTTGAAACCTGAAGTTCTGAACATTTCCCAAACCACTCTAGTACTTATCCTTCACCATGAGTGATGACAAAGAGTTGTTCTGGATACTAACTCAGTTCAGATTTTCATCACAAGGAAGAGGAAACCAAAAAACCCCATCAAACCACTGTGACTCTACAGCATGACTGTGTGAATGGCCAACCAGCATTATAAAATGAAGTTTTGTGAGAAATCACCTTATATATTAATATAACTGTTTTATCATTCCCTGCCCACACCTCCACAACCCTACCCCCAATCATTCTATCCAGGACATTTTCCCTGGAAAAAACAAGTATCACATACAAAAACCTGGAAAATTTAATAGGAATTACTGCTGTCTTTTAGAAAGACTAGCAGGTAAGGCTCTGGTCTGAGCATGGGAACCTTACCCAGTGAATTCTGTCATGACTTACTGTCCTAACCACATTCAGTGCCTTCCAGTGGGAGCCTGTTCATTGTTTTTTAGCAGGAAACAAACTAGTCAAAATTCTTACAGCAAGTAATTAGGGTAACTCCTGAGTCCTGATCATTTTCCTGCAGAATCCAGTGATAGCCATTCAACTGCATTCTTTACCTGTGGCTGAAGTTTAGGTGGGGTTCACTTTCTGTGGGATGTGAAAAAAGCAATTAATGTGTTTGGAACGAAAGATTTGTATTTCCATTTTTCTGGCAGAGGAAAGAGGAGTTGGTGAGTACCTTTTCTCTGATGTATGTGACTCTTTCTGTGACATCCTGACAAACTGCTGCCTACAGACATACAAAATTCTTCTGGAAATCTTGATGACTTCATATTGTGAGTGCAGCATTATGCAGGAAAAATGTTCGATATAGCATTCATGTTCGTGCAATTCCCTGCTGTGGTTCTATAGAAAAAATATTTTCCTGCACATTGACAAATGGATGGGTTTAATTTCTGGTGAATCTATGAACAAATTGTTGTCAGCTTGCCCTTCCAGGAGGTCCTCTACAGTTTTCTGGAATTCCTATCACAGGACAATAGTTGTGAACAAATACAGGGTGATCTTCATAGCTTCAGAAATCTGCACTTAGGAACCGACCCAGCGTGGGCTGGTGCCTACCAGATGGTTCAAACAACTTCTGCTGTTCCTTAGAAGCTGACAGATGCTCTAAAAACAGGTCATCCCTTCCCATTTTCACCTCCTGATATTGTTTTCATTACACACATACTCTAAATAATTTTAAGAAAAAGCAGACTAGTAGAAAAAATATTATGTTAACTGGAAGTACTGTATGACAGACATTCCCTTTTCAAACAATGCTCTCTAATAGTTTTTACCTGGAGCTGAAGCACCAAGCTGAAACACTACACGCCTTAAGAAGCAACTCAGAGAAACAACTAAACGTGAAATAGTCACCGCTTTCCAATACATCCATTCTGGATACCTTTAAAGTGTAAGTTTGGTTTAAATCCGGTGTACTTCATGTTGGTAAGAGCACATACTCTTTCCAATTTACAAAGTCTTCAGTGGCAGGTCCAGCACAGGGCCCACCATGAAACAGAAAGTCTTTCATCACCGCAAAAAGAGTCTAATAGTTATGCTGCAACCCTAAGCAGGGAAGACTGAAGTGGCTCTTTCAGAGCCAGGAATAGCAGCAATTGAATGAAAAGGAAGACTTGAAGAGATCTTGTCCTTCCCAGGCGACACACTTGTGGCTTATCAGAGGGGCTGGTGTCAGAACAAGAAGGGGCAAAGCCACATACTTCTCTCCCAGAGCCACCACATCTGGTCCTCCATTGTGGAAAGACCAAGCTTTAAGGTTCTTCCATGCAGGGAAATTAGGTGGTGTCTATTCTTTGTCAGGCCTTCGTCACAGGACTGCATGGGTGGTGCCTACTTGCTGTGCACTAGTATCCCTTCTACTGCAGCATCATCCAAGAAAAACAGCTAAAAATATATGCTCCTTCTTATAGCTTTGATTTCAATTTCAATTTGGTTGTACGTGCTCTAGCTCTTACCAAAAGGTGATGTTATCAGTGTCAGAAACTCACTTTACCTTGTCGCTTTTAGCAATTAAACCAATCTTCAACTTTGTATTTTTCAGTGTTCTCTGAATTCTAGTGCTTCTAATGAGTGTATGAAGATGAAAAATTGTGTGTTTTCAGGTTTGCTTTTTTGAAGATTGACAAGGGAAAAGTAGGTTTTCAGGGAACACAATTTTTACCCTAAGATTTTTCCTTCAAATCAAATTAATTCCCGCATATCCACAAAGTAGAAGGAAAATGTGTTAGTGTTTTAGCTGCCATGGTAGAAGAGGGAGGAATGGAAGAGAAATTAAAAACAGGGTGGTATTTTCATCCTACATTTAAATAATTAATAATGGGTTTTTTCTAACATAAAAAGCAGGAAATAAGAAATGAAAGTTTAAAAAAAGCAATTATTCACATAATTTCTTCCCATAACCCCCAGAGCACAAAAATATTTTCTTTTACTACACGATTACTTAACTTAATTACTACCAGTGACTTTACAGGTTTTTACAGTACATTAAGAATTGTTGGTTGAGAAAGAAAATGCTGTGTTTTACTTATCAAGAGCAGAGTGACATGTATAAAACCATTTGCTCTACAGAAGCAAGTCAAGAAGTTTTTAAGTTTGGAAGGAATTAACCAAACATTAAGTAATATTTTTCACTGGATCATCAGTATTTTAGAAGTCAAGCAAGAAGGACTAGTCTTTGCCAGGTAGATATAAACAAAAAATACACAACCAGCATGCAACTCTATGGGTGTTTTAAGTAACTGCTGAGGATTAACTTAGGCCTTTTCATTGGATAAAAATCTGCATTTCATTTATAAAGTGCCACTGCATTTCTATAGCAATGGAAAGCTGCAGTCCCAATTTCAGAATATGAGATTTTCAGAAAATAAAGAATAATCCCAACTAAACTTTTCTCTCTCTCCCTGCCCCCTCCCCCCAGATTTGTTTCTTTCTTTTTAAAGGCTTTGCATTATTTGTGTCTCTGTATTTCTTTCATCTCCAAGATGACATTCCTTTCTTTTCAGTGGTCTTGTGAGATCGTAAACTAGGTCATGGAAAACTACTGCACTTAAGAAGAAAGTAACTATGCCGTTTTAATAGGTGGTTTATTTTTAAAAATTGGCTGGGTTATAAAAATAGTCCATCAAACAAATGAATAATTTGACAACAGTCTGCAGCAGTCTCACAGCACTTATAAGGTCTGTTTGAAGGGGCAGTTTGATTGGATCAGCTGCTACTGAAGAACATGCATTGATGCTCAGAAACTGTGGATCATTTTTTATCAACTAGGAAGTAAGATGTTGCCTTACACACTGTTGATTTGTGTCCTTTAACCACAGCCACAGAAAAACCCTATTACCTTCTGCAGCCTTTACCACTTTTGATTCTTATGGTGCCATTCTGCTGACATGTCCAGAAGAGTGGAGCAGTCCACTCAGAAATCTTTCTGCACCATTGAGTCTTTGCAGTTTCAAAGACTGGAAACAACCTAAGGGCTGTCTGAGGTCCATACTCTTCTGTCTCAGTATATGGGGCTTGTCTTGGGTTGCTTCCATGATTTATCCCCTCATGTGTATGCTACTCTAAATCGTGTATATCTCTCTGTCACTACTAGGAACAGCACTTAAAGACGACACTATGTTTATCTGTGAGATGCACGTCATGTCTTTCAGACTACCATGACCTGCTCTGCATCCTAAAACAGGCTCTTGTTGATGAGCTTGTTTGTAAGAGTGAAAAACAAGTAAAAAAAACCTCCTTGAGATTCAGAGAGTCAAATTATCTCCTCGTCAATAATGTGCATTAGACATGCCAAAATGCTAGTAGGAATGTAACTCAGTGCTACTATTCTGTATCTGAAAAGTGTCAATAGTTTACACCATTAAATAAGCTGTTCCTAAATATAAAAAGGCAATTGACATTTACAGAATGACATCTCTTAATTTCTATGCTTTTTGAACCAGACCTGTTAACTTGGGATTTCCATGGGCTACAAATCATTTCTGTAACCTCTCTGCCATTACTGGTATAGCTTTGTTTTTCTATTTCCAGACAAAAGCAATATTCTTCTATATTTTAATTAATTATAATTGAGAACACATCAAATGGAAATAATGGCTTTAAATAATTCTCTGAGGAAATACATACACTGACTGATCATTTACTTATGTTATATACATAAATATGGCTATAAGCAGTAGAAGCAATAAGACTTTAAGCAAAATAAACACAACCTGTCTCCTTTTATTCTTAGTTTGTTGTGTGAGTATTTTTTATCATTTAAGATTTGAGTAATTAATTATTAACAGTCCAGTCTCTCACAACTATTGGGGTGAATAACTGAAAATTCATTTCACAAAATTTGTGCTGTGAATTGTAGTAGTAAATCTGTACCGAATCCAAAATCAGACTATGCCTCTCTCTGCTTGTAAATATCTCAGTGATGTAGGAATAACATGTCAGAAAAAAAAAATCATCTTCCTTACACCTCAAGAAAGTTATTAGTTCTGTTACAGGCTCCTGTTACACTAAATCATCTTACAATAGTTCTGGAAATAAATTATAGAGGCGAAAACAAATAAACTCCAAAAGATTGCAAAGATGTATTTTTTGAAGGAAAGTAAACCTAATAGGTAAAATCTAAGAATGAAGTTCAAACTTCAAGGTCTGTTTTTAACTGTCAAATTACTAAGCGTTCCTTTAAAAAAGCTCTTTCTCTGTGCTCATTATTGGGAACTGGGTTTTAAAATAGTATGTACTGCTTATTTTCACCTACCAGGATTTGAACAAACTCGTTCTTATTTATGTATTTCAGACAGTGTCTCAGAGAAAGAATTTATTGTATACATGCTCTAAATCAAGAATACACAAATGTTGATCATGTTCAGAAACAAAATCTGTACCTAAAGGCTGCAGCTTGCCCTTACCTACGTGATAAACTGAATTTCTGAGCTAACCAGACCGGAACTCATAAGTGAGTGCAATCCAGACTAATACCCTACAGTTTGAACAAAATACCACTACAAACACAGAGCTTATGTAATTTTGTGTGTGTGTTTGGAAGATTCCTATATGTCTCACTTGATGTAAAAGCTGGTATTCCAGGTGTTTGACATGTAACTGTCAAAACAGCTGTCCAAATAATCTCTTTAATTTGAAACAGTGTTTAGTCACATAAACTGAGAAATTTCAAGTGGAAGATGTGGCAAATGGTTTTCATGGCAAGATGTGGCATATATTTGTTATTAGCAGATAACAAATTGTTTGTGTGTTGAATATGACCAAATAAACTATTAACTGGTACCAAACTAGACTGAGAAGCAACATTAAGCTAAGGAGTTCAAGAAAAAAGTTATTCCATCTCCTTTGGCAGAACCCCCTCTGGCTGCTCCCAAAGCAAAAGGAATCTATGACTTACCCAGAAACTGGGCTGAATTTGTGGTAGATCATGCCTTCTCAGGGAAAACTTGCAGAAAGACACCAGATAGAGGGAGGCAGAAAGTCCTTTCCACTAGTTGTTTCAGTGAGGGGTGGGAGCAGAAGGCTGTCCCAGGGCGGAAGCACAGCCCAGGTACCCTGCTGGGAGCAGGAGCTGGAGCGGGGCAGCTGGAGCTGCCTGCCAGCCCTCTGCAATATCTGCCCACCATTTGTAGCCTCTCTGTCTGGGCTCTGGGCATCCTGCAGAGGACCCTGCACTTCAGGGAGCAGCAGCCTGAAGAAATACTGAATCATAAGATGAACAAATTCTTATTCTGCAAAGAAATGGACACCTGTCCTATTTCTTGCCCCACCTCTGCATTCTGCTCCTATAAAAGTGTGCAAGGGGGGATTTTTCTCATGCAATATTTGGAACATACGCTTGCATTCAATCACTCACTTCACATGGCAATTCTGATAATTTTGATGCATTTATGAGCTACATGAAAAACATTATTGATATCTACAAAAATGCAAACGAGATACAAAATTGAGTCCGTCCTACTACTGATGTGGATGATCAGCTTCAGTGTTGTTATGTACTACACAACATGAACTTTTCCTTTTGTTTTTTTTCAAGTGAGAGCCAGGAACCATCTTACCACCTCTTAAATGTCACTGTTCCTAGACTAATCATATACACAGATGAGTAGAGATAAACATGTGTAATCCTAAACACAATGCAGTTTGAAGGGAACAAAAACAGCCCCAGTAATTCTTCTCCCAATATAGCACAGGTTGGTGTGTTGGAGCAGACTTCAGTACTGGCAGATGATAAATGAAATACATTGATTTCTGTATGACAGCTCCTCTCTATATTTTAGCAATGGCCCAGTGAATCTTGCTGAAACTCTTGGGATAAAGTTAGTGAAGTCTGTAAGAAGATTCTGGTAGCAGAACTTACATATGCAAAATTCACAGCAGATTATATTATGAATATTATCATCCTCATTGGAAAATACTTTCCCATCTGCAGAGGTTAAACCATATGGTAATAGCACCAGTATCTAAAAACCAAACTGTAGGTATCTCTAGCGTAAATAGACTTCTTGTTAATGCATATGGTTATTATTCTTTTATCAGTTAAATGTGTATCTGATTAACACCTTTTCTTAATACAAAAGCAGATACATATATTGCAGTTCTAAAGAGTTAACCATAAAAGCATTTTACTTAACTTACCAGTTGTTGAAGCTGGAAGGAGTCTTGCCCTAAACTCTACCTGCTCTTATGTTTGTAATATCTGTCTCTCTCTCCCGCTGTCTCCCTCCCCCCTGTGCGGAGATTGCAGTAAACTTAGAAAACTAGCAGGGACAATGTTTCAAATGACTTAAGAAGGAGAACAGGAACAATCATTTCGTTCTCTTTTTTTTTCAGATGAGTACAGTACCTTCAGAAAGAAGGAAGGAAGGGAGGGGAGAGGAAGTCAACAACCCTTTGCTTTCCTGCAAAAAAATAAGGAAACAGCAGATAGCAATCTCGTTTTCTCTCAAACAAAATGTTTGGAAAAATAAATATATCCAATCCAAAAGGAATTCTTCAAGTATTATATCTGCATTATTGGCTTCATAAAACCTTCTTTACAGCTTGTTATGTGCAACTACATGAAATGAATTTCCGAAGTAGTGGGTAGGAATAAGACACCCATATCTTATGCAGAACAATTAGCCGTAAGCTTGCATAGATAATGAAGGCTTTTACTCTAGAGAAAGACTAATCATAGATGTATACACGGATCTTGTTTCCATGGTGATATAGGTAAAAAAATGCCTAAAACCCCTCTTTACTCTGATCACAAGAAAATAGCACATGGGCTATTTAAAGAACGCTGTGGGGGAAAAAAGGGGGATAAAAGGGGTCAGAAAAATGGCAAGGATCCTAGTTTGATACTGGCAGTGCAATAACAAGTAATTGATTTCAAAGAATGGCAGCATAGAAAGCATACTGATTTATCCAAATAAAACCAATGTACTATGTTCTAGAACAGATTTTGTACTTTATTCGGTTCTTTCTTTCTTTCTTTCTTTCCCCATTAAACATATTTTGACAATCAGATACTGGCCAGCTGGCTGGAGTTACACTTGGGATAAGTTTAGCCCATTGTGCTCCACTGTGTTTTTGTTTGCTTGTATCTTTTCCCCTAACTTTATCTATCATCTGAAGGTCACTTATAGTGATTAGATGCTCCCTTTCTTTCCCCATTAATTTTTTAAATTCTAACATACTTGCTAGTAAACACCTTCACACTGTCACGGGAGCTATGTTTTTAGTTTGTCTGGTAATGCAGTAGTGAATATGGAGCTGCTTCTCAGCAAGCTATTCAGGTTGATTTCTGTGAAAGACTTTTAAAAAAGCCTTTTCAAGAGGCCCTCTCCTACACACTCTGCATCCAGACTTAGCTCTGGAAGCAGTATCTAGATCAATGCTGCTGAAGGAAATTGGATTACTGCTGTAAATCCAGTTTTAATGGAAGGACAAGTTGGTATGTTATCCCATAGACATTACTATTTCTTTTATTGTACAATAATGAGAATATATAGGCTCTAAAACAACATAGGAAGTAGCTCTTTAGCGCCTGTGTTCCTTCATGTGATTCCTGGTGCTATTTCCTGAAGATATCTAGCAATTATTTTGTTGGAAAGGCTTTTACCTTAATATTTAGAAACTGAAATCTTTGATAAGGGACATCAGCATTTGACAGAAGGGTGCAGGTGCTGTGAGTGATCTCTGGCCTTACAGCACCACCAGGGTTTTCTGCAATGGGCAACAGGATAACAGGAGGGTGAATTTTAGAAGCAAAAGAACGCAATGCACTTAGATTATATACTGCAAATGAAGTCCTTAATTCTTCCTTGGGAATGGAGGTCCTAATCAAAGGTATCTCGTGTGCATACTGAGCACAAGGGAAGTAAAGAGGCATGGAAGGCCACCGAAGTAATGTATTGTCCTGCAAGGTCAGCCTAATAGCACAAAACCTGTAGTTTTATTTCAAAATTGTTTTTCATGATCTTGAAGATAGTAGCAGCTTCCAGGCCATTCCAGATAATTTAATTTATTTATTTGCCAGGCACAACAGGCTGAGACCCTGTAGGGTGCCATTATGTAGCACTTCGTTTCTCTCCATGGGGAACCCAATGCAGAAGCATATTTGAAAACCTATACTGATTAAGTTAGGATCATTCTTAAGTAAGTCTCTGAGGGTATGTGATAGTCTGCGTAGTTCTCTGTGAAGGACTTAATTGTCACAGTCCTATACTTCTTCCCTTTCCTTGAGGACTGCAAAGCTAAGGAGCTGGACACAAATATCCATGAAGTGCCTTCAACAGGTTATAAGACTTTGCTATCCTGATTGAAGGGCACTGTGAGAGGCCCCTCCTTCAGCAAGGACAGCAGGAGATGTGAGGTCTTCCTTAACTTAATCCTACCTCTGTTTCCATTGTCAGCAGCCTTTCCACCATCCAAGAGGTCAGAACTTAGTTGCCCCAGCCAAGTCCAGGTAGAGTAATCTTGCTTCCCAGCATGCAGCCACTGAAGTACTTGACCTGTTCTTACTTTTGCCAATTTCTCCCAACTGCTGCCAGAAAATCGCAACCCAATGAGAAAGAGACACTAAAACTGAGATTTTCATGCCAGAAAAAATACCTTACAAGGTCGTGTCTTTTGCAATGCATGTCTTTTGCATGTCAGGTCAATGTGCAATTAATGACCATGGAGAAAAAAAAAAGCATGCAAAAAACCTTGCTATCTAGAGTCATGCAAACCAAGTAACAAGGCATGACACTATGATATTTACCCAAGTTTGAAGGGACAAGGTGATGTGTTTTTCAGAACATTTCTGGAAGAAGTGTTTGCCTGGTTTTCTGTTGTTTCTTTCTTAACCTTTTCTCACTCTACTGTTACCAAAATGAAGGCACTGATACAAATTCAGAGAGATACAGTGTCAGCCTCAACGCAGTTAGATGAACAACATTAAGTGTAAGTAATTCCTGGGTCCAGTACATAATTTTCTGTAAGGAGAAGTCATGAAAAAGCCATTATTGTGTTCATGGTCAAGATAAGTTCTGAAGACCAAGATGTTTCCTCTAGTACCAGTCTGCCTGATTAGACTAGACCTTTAATTAGATTAGTATGTATTAAATTAAGGCCCTTATTTATTTTTTCCTTTTTTTTGCTTCATTAAGGAATAAATTGTGTTTCACAGTCTCCTTCCAATGAAAGCAGGGATACTTTCCTGCATGTTCAAAATAAGAATGCAATAAACAAGTTCAGCCTGTATCCAGCACAATAGGAGACAACACAGAGGTAATTGCACCAGTAATAGTATCCCATTTCATCCTGAGAAAATTAAACCAGAGGCAAAAACCAGAAACATTTACTGGTTTTCTTCATTGCTTTAGGACAATAATCATATATATCTGAACTGCCTGTAAAAAAATAAGATTAATATTTTCCTCCCGATCTACAGCATACCTGTGGCATTTAGCTAAGTAAAAATGATACAGTTCACATTCAGAGACCAAAAAACTGAAGGACCTAATTGTTTTGCATAAATCACTCTCTTCTGTGCCTTCCTGGTCTCTTTTCTGCATTCCATATTTAACATAGATTGTTCAGGAACAATCTGGCAGAAGGCTAATGGAACCAGAGACAGGCACAGGCTGAGTCCAGAGGACTCCTGTGCTGCAGCATGTGGAGGACATAGCTCTAGTTACCAATATTAGGTTATGTTTTGCAATTTTTTGTATTGTGACACAATAAGCCTGCATATGCTGATACGTGTTTCATTTATTTTCTCAGCTTATAAAATATTAGAATGCTAGGATATATTCTAAAGGTTTTATTCTACTGCCTATCTTTCATTATTATGGTATTACTGGAGTATTCTCATGAGTATGTGTTTGTACAACCAAATTTACTACTGTTTTATCAATGTATTTCTTACATTTGAGACAGGTAACACCTAATTGCCACTTTTTAGAGCAATTAACACTTGCAGACTATAACTTTTGCACCAGCCACATCTGTCAATTGGTCTGGGGAGAGAAATGTGGAAATTTGTATCAAAGAGAGTAGTGTTCCTGGCAATAAACACCTTATTATAATTTAAAGTGGCCTTTACAACTTATCCTGGGCCAAGCTCATTTCTGGTAAATGACATTGGCTGCAGTCTTTTAAAGACATGCTTTTCCTGTACTCTGTATGCAATCATCACAACTACCTTTACTAAAACAATACAATCAGAAGCTATTTTAAAATATGATGGTCTCATTAAGAGGATGTGTTTTCATCTTTTAACATGCATGAAGTTATGAGAGCAGGATTGTGAGCCTTATTCGGGTCAGAGGTGGACATGAACTTGGCTTTGGTCAGTATATTTGAATTTGGCGTCACTTTGAAGATCTGTAACATGTGGAAAGTCGACAAAGTATCCACCAAGTCTTTTGGTGGTTTCTCAAAATGGCCAATTGACAGCAGTTTTACCTCTATTTAGATTGGATAATAAATCCAGCATTTGTTCCTGTCTTTGTTGGTTATGTTGCTCAATTAAATATGCGCATGGACTCTGATGTCCAATTAACATACTGTAGCACCTGAAATTACTTAATATGTTTACATGTGAAGGCTGGGCATCTAATGTGGTAAAATGTATAAGTCTTCACAAAATATGAAGAAAAGGCATGTTTGCATATTCTTCTCTGTATAGTGATGCTTCTTACCTTGTTAGGTCTGATAATATAACTACTTGTTCTGGAAGCCTGATATTCTATCTCAAGATTAATTCGAAAAGAGTATGAATTTATCTCTTTTTTGTCAATCAGTCTCCAGCTGCTGCCACTTTTATTTTAAATATTTTAGTCACTTAGCTAATGTAGACTCTGTCTTGTATGTAATGAATGGCAGTACTGCTTTTTGAGATACGCTTTTTGTCCTTTAGTTTCTGATACTTTTTACAAAGTATCCAGAGATTGTGCTACAGCTGAAGTCCTGTGGGCGCTTGTAGTGGGTTGACCCTGAATTGACAGGCAACCTTTTAGACCAATAACGCTTCTCTAAATTTCCGTATTTAAACTGTGCGGGAAGGCGGGGTTTAGCCTTCCTTTCCAGCTCACCTGCCAGAAGGTGGGGGGGTGGCCCTGGCCTCCAGGCCCCGCCAGGCCAGGCCAGGCCGGGCTGGGGTCTCTGCCCCCCCCCACCCTTCTCCCAGCGCCGCGATACGGACCCTGGGTTTTTAAGGGGGAGCTATCCTTGAGCCGCAGATGTAGCTGAAAACGTCTGAGTGGCTCTTTGGGACCGGCAGGACCCTCTCTTCACCACGCTGAGTCAGCGAGAGCCAAACAAAAGCCTCTTGCCTGCAGTTGGTGCATTTTTGCTCTGAACTGAAGTTGCCATGCGGCCAGCAGCGCAGAGAGAGGGAGAGCAGAGGTCTCTCTCCACCGTAGAGCCAAGTGGTGTCATGGCAATTTTCGGAGCCCGACAAAGAAAGTGAGTCACGTCACGTGGGACAGAGCTAAGATGGCTTCGGAGGAGAAGAGAGGGCGGTGCCGCGTTGTCACGTGCGCAGTTTAAAATATCTCTATCATGCCGTGGTAAAGAACTGTAATATCGAACTGTGCATTTCTTTAAACCATTTAGAGTACATGGGAGGATGGACATTTATGTGTAGCCTGTGAAGGCTGTGAAGTGCCATGCCGGGCTGCTTAAAAGCAAAGAGAAAAAAAGCTTTAAAGAGACTGAGGGCAAGAAAAACCCTTCATATTTAAGGCAACATAATTCATCCTTAATAACCCCATGTGATGATCCATGGCTTGCAGTGTAAAAGAACTAAGATTCATAGAAGAAATGTACTCCACCACAGCAAGTTTTTTTCCTTCTGTCTTTTAAATCTGTTAATAAACTCATTAATAGTCTGTAAGTTGTGCCTGCTT
>VZTI01001293.1:229309-246724 GCA_013397865.1 Struthidea cinerea | reverse complement strand
AGGAGGTAGAGGGACCTCTCTTGTACCCACAAATCCAGCTTTATTGATAACAAAGTAACAAGGAGCAAAGCTGAAGGGAGAGCACGAGAAAAGGCGGGTGGTAGGGGAGAACCCGAGAAGCCTTTTTATGGTGCTCTAAAAGAGGGAGGAACTAAGGGAAACAGTCCAATAGGGAGATGATGGGAATGACAGTGCCAATAGGGAAAGGAACAGGGGAGAACTTTCTGGAACTTATACATAGGCAATTAAACTGATAAATATACATAAACAGATGAACCAATGAGGACTAAAGAACAACAGAAGGGTCTAGAAAGAGGGGAGGAGATGTGGCAGTGGCAATCACCCAGAAGAGGATGGCCTTAGGTCTGATGGTCATCCTATGAGCTAGCCTCAGACCTGCCCTCGGGATCGAAGTCAGGAGCAGAAAATGGATCCATTTAATGACATCCAGCCCCGAGATGGGCTGGGTCACCACAACACCTGCTTCTGCATTCTCCTAATTTTTATCTCACCAAAAAGTATGTATTAAAATCTAAAGTTAAACCACTACAGCGCTGTACAAAGGTCCTTTCTGAGAGCAAAAGGATGAAGTGCTACCTAGTGGTGCACTGCCGATTTATAGCTGCTAGACTGTAGAGACAAAAAGCTCTAGGGAAATAGGTGCTCCATACCAGTGTGAATGCTGATAGATTGTGTCTCTAAGGCTTTTTTGTAGCATAAATGTGGGAGGGTGAGAGAAGGAGGAAGAGAATGGGAGAACCAAAGGAAGGAAGGAATTCAGAAGGAATTCGGAAGGAAGGAATTCGGAAGGAGGGAAGCAAGGAATTCAGAAGGAAGGAATTCGGAAGGAAGGAAGGAATTTGGAAGGAATTTGGAAGGGAGGGAGGAAGGAATTCGGAAGGAAGGAATTCGGAAGGAAGGAAGGAATTTGGAAGGAATTTGGGAGGGAGGAAGGAAGGAAGGAAGGAAGGAAGATTTAAGTAGTAAATTAAATATATCTATTCATGTACAGTTAATTACTATAGTAAAATAAAGCAGGATTTGTTCAACAATATGCAGTTTACGTGTTTTGGAAGCACTATATATGAAAAAAAAGTAAGATGATAACCTTGGCAAAGACCTGGTCACTACCTGTGAGAAATACATGATTAACCAGTGTTCCTGGTCAGACAGAAATAACAGAGTTGGAATTTGGGGTTGTTTGTTTCTTTATTTAGGGTTTGGGCTTGGATTTTCTTGTATTTCCTTATTTTAGGTTTGGGGTTGGACTTTCCAGAGGTTTGGTTTTTTTCCTAAAATACTAGGCAGAGCAAACACTCCTGAAGTCCTCACTCATTTGATGCTCCTATTGACTTCTGTAAGACTTCCCCATAACTGGAGATAATTGTGTCAGGCCCCATACATGTATTAAAGACTACAGCCGGTAGTCACAATGTAAAGCAATTGACTGTAAGTGACAGGGCATATGGATTGACACATGAGCTTACAGTACTTCAAAGCTGTTATCAATAAATAAAACGTGAGTGTTAGGATATGTAATCAAGAATAATTAGGGGAAAAGAAAAGCAGACCTCTTCAGTTTGTTAGATTTCCTCTCTTCTTCCAAAAGTTTAAATGGGTTTTGTTTTCAGAACTTAGTCTTTTTTATTTTAACAAAACACTTTTGCTGAGACTTTGCTATTGTTTTGCAGAAAAGCATTTGGTTATGATTTAAAGCACAGGGGGAAAAAAAACACTTATAGGAAAAAACTCAGGCTACACTAGAAGTCTCGTCACTAGAATTTCTTCAGCTCTACACTCACCTTTGGTTCATCAGTGCTGCTCGCTTTGGTTCATACACCATAAGCATACCCTGATACAACTCTGCTGGTGATCATTCTGTATAAGCATACTGGCAGAATATCCCTTCTGAGAGCTTATCACTCACGCAACAGTGTTGCAGGGTTCCTGATTATTTCCGAATATTGTCTTTGTCCTCAAACTTCTTTAATGCAATGATAAAAAAACCCACCTCATAGATTATGAAGGGTTTTTTTCTTTCCTTTTCTTCTAATTCTCCCATGTCTTCTTGAAATACAGATTCCCTTTTTATCTTCCTTGCCAACAGCTACATGGAAAGATAATCACACAAAGATCAGCGGTGTGTTATCAATAACAATTTGCTTCTATAACCTACGAAGCAAACAGTCTTCGGTCTCTGGTGCATCTCATTTTCACATCAAAGTAATGTCACTGAAGGATAAGATTTGAAGCACTTTGCAATTGCGAGACAGATCACAACCTGTTCAGGAATACAGTGGGAGATAAACACTTCATAAAAGTATCAGCCGTTCTTGGAAAAGACAAAAAAATGTACATTTTGTAGGCTTTTTATTGCATCCTACGTATCTTTGATGTAACAATCCTAGCCTCATGGGTGCCTTTGCCATTCCCTTGGAAGACAGAGGAAGCTCAAGCATGGTCTCTTCAGATGAGTACCACAAAGAACTTGTGGGTGCAAACACACAGCAGTGCTTGCTGACAGGGAGACCACCTCATGCCCCAGCTGCCATCCCAGCAGGGGATGGTCCATCAGGAGAAGAAATGCTGGGAGAGTTTTGCTGCCTGCGCCAGCTGGCAGCTCCTGCTGCTGGAGTTCAAGAGAGTGGAGCTTCTGCAAATGTATGGTCTCAATATTTTGGATCACTTTGGACTTGTAACTGAAGGAGACAATGCAGAAGAGCTTGGGGACACCCTGGATGCCTGAGCTCCCACAGAGTTAATGGAGAGAGAGACAGGGCTGTTGAGAAAACTAGTCAGAGCACATGCATTAGATGTCTAAAATTAGACAGTGTGAACACATCTCTAGGGAGCTTATGTTGCCTTAGATAAGCTCTACTTGTCCTATGAAGCATCCTAGGAGCTGATCACAGCTCAGAGGAGAAACTGAATCTACAAAACCCCTCACTTTTCTCATGGCTGCCTCTCCATCTGGCCCTAAAATGTCTCTATGCCCTGGGGCCCTTGGAATAGGAGGAAGAGCATGAGAGCACCTGCTGTATGTCTGTGACCTCCCTAGCAGGCTCCCCAGTGCTAACAGTCATTTTTCTTCCAGCTGGGCTGCAGTGGGGTGGGAATGAGCTACTGGCGACAGGGGAAATGAAAAGTTAAGACAGACCTACGGTGCTTTGGGCAGGAAGTGCTGAGGTGCAGAGACCTTGTGGTTAAAAGTCACACCTGGAACAATGATTCATCCATCCCAAAGTAAAGGAATAGTCTCTGTTTGCCAGGTCACTTAGAAACTGCAGCACTGCCACACAGGATGCATGTAGGGTGGAGAAATCAGGGCTGCAACATCTTGAGCAGGTTCTGCCACCAAAATGTCATGTCATGAAGCCACAGATTAATGAACCAACCACCTTCTGAAAGGTGTATGAGGAAGAAAGGGCAGAAGTAACATTTTAACCCCTCATCCCAAGGCCACCTGGCAGTCCCGCAGAGCTCTTGGATCAACAACTCACATCTGCAGGAAAGAGAGCTCCTGGGACAGCCAGGGACTCCCACCCTCTTTTTCCCTCAGGGAAGACTAGAGTCAAGTGGTCTTTAGTTCTCCCATTCTTGAGCTATCTTGCTGGTTTGCTGCTGCGTGTCTTGGGAGAGCCCATAGAAATAGACTTCCTATTTTTATATCCTTTTTTGCTGTAGCAGAACAATAATATTTGGTCTAGATGTACTTGTGGGGTATTCCCTAATGAATCAGTTGATTTTATTTATGTATTTTGGATAAAACCCTAGATAAGTAGATTGCAGCATATAATCCTGGTTCTTACAGTACCAAAAATTTGACTTTCAGTGTGCAAATAATTCTCCAACCACAAATTTACTGAGGGAACATTTTCTCAACTTTACAGCAAATCACAGCAAAACACGGCACCGTAGTTCCTCAAACATAATCCAGTTCTTGCAAGGTGCTGAATTCACCGATCCTCATTAAAAAGAAGAAGTGAGGATGTTCAGCCCCGTGCTTTGTAGGGGCCTCTTCTATTCCCAAGCGGGGAAACTGTGATTTGAAGAGTGAAATAGTGAAGCTAGTACTTCAAAGATGAGTCACTCTCTTCATTGTCACAGCAAATGTCCATGCTCCAGTGTTTTGCATAATCTGTTCCCAAGGTAAGTCTTCTCACTAGCTTTTAAAAGGTGTCCAACTTGTGATTCGAAATGCTAAATTCAATATTTAAGTGCACAGGTTTTGTTTATGTGATTTCCTAATGGAATTCAAAGCCATAGACAAGTAGAGGTGATCTGTATCAGAGTCCCGTGCTAATTCTTCCAGCCTCTGACCTGCCTTTGATGAATTGCCCCATCTGCCTTACTTTAGTACATCAGGTGTTTATATTGTCCCAAAGTCACACGTTTGACAAAAACAGTGCTCTATTGCTGTTGAATAGAAACTCTGTAGTTTAATATTTATCCTCCTCTTATAGTTTTTATCTCATTATATGAATAGATTATGCTAAAATAAACATAAATGTTCAATAAAATAATTTTCTATATAGTATGGGGTGGGGATCCTACTGTTAAAAGTTTGAGGCTGAGATGTAGCTAAACACAGAGCTTCCAACAGTCTGTAAAACTTTCCCCTTTTTGAGATGACATTTTCCAGAATTAATAGGGAACTCCTTGTGATTTGAAATGGATCACAATGATAGACTGCAATAAATTGTTTAAAACCAGCACGAAAATACTACCAGTTAAGCTTTGTGATAACTCACAAGAAGACTGTTTCAGCTACCAGCCTCAGCCTTACATGCTGACAAGTCACATTGCACCCAAGGAAGAAAAATTATACTGATATATAATTATGCTATTGCCACACCTGTTTTGCACACAAACTGTCTGTAGGCCTCTAAGAAAACACATTTTTTTTTCCATTTCACTGCCTGCTTGACTCTTCTCCAGACAAGGCCCTTTCCAATTGGCAGAGCAGAGACCAGGCTTTCCACCTGAAAGCCACAGGAGTGCCCATCCCTCATGGCCATGATCCAGACATGTGTTCTCCTCATCCACTCTGAAATGAGAGTCAGCATCATGTTACTGATAAAATCCACCCTGTCAAGATGAATGGGGGCAGGGGGAGGGGGAGAATAGTTACCCAACACTCTTTGGCATGCCTTAGGGTTGGACAAAACTCCACAAATCCAACCATGCATGATGTAGGAAAAATCATGTTTCAGCAATTAGTTATGTGGAGCTTCTCTGTCCCAAGCAGCAAAAAATAATAAAAATAACATAATGTTTTGGTATCCCAGTTAATAGACCTAAGACTCAACAGTTGGTATTTGGTGTGCTTTTTAAAATCAATCAATTTTTTAAGACTGATCTCTCCCCAGAGATCTTAAAGAAAACACGGCTATTTTGAATGTTTGTCATTTCATTTGACTTGGAGCATTTTTTAAAGATTCTTTTTACTTCTGTAGGGTTTCTGACTGCGAAATGTTAGTTTAGTCCTTTTGAGTCTCTGTTGACACCGTTCTGACTTTTCTGCAATCAAAGCTGAGATACATGGAATAACATTTCTGATGAGCAAACTTTGTGAACTACGTATTTAACAAGAAGCGTCTATACTGCTAAATTTCTATATGAATAGAACTTTTTGATTTCCTGCAGAGTATTTAGAGGTTGAAGTACCTCATTAGTTATTCCACTCAGTGTCGAGGCTCAGTGTCTGCGACACATATAACCAAACCAAAGGGTATTAAAATACAGCCCTCTCAATTTGAAACTACAGGAAAATTGAAGGTTAACACAACAGAGGTAAATTGATTTAACCAAGCCAACATGGAGTATTGTCTTATTATTGCGCAAAGTACTGATGAGTTTTAGTCAAAGCTATGAATCCAGGATTTCTTACCACCTTGCCTGAGCACAAATCCTTGCTTCAACGAATAATCCTTTACTACTAAGTTATCAGCAATAAGATTTTGGAATAACTTGTAAACCACTTCAGAAAGCTGCTGCACTGGTCAGGGAGCTTCACAAGAAGATCCGCAACACAGTGGGGATATTTAAGTATGGCAATACATTTTTGAAGAGAGATTGAAAGACATATTTGTGACACAATATGTTCAATATGAAAGAGTGGTAAAGGCTTTTAAAGAACCTTTAGACCTTCTATTTGTCTTGAACTGCTTATTTATTTTCAGTTCTGTTTCACAATTTCCACAGCATCTGAGTTCAAACTAACTGTATATATTAACACCCTCATCACTTCAAAATTGAAAGAATATTCTTTAGAGACTATCTTGGTACTATTTTTGCATTTACCTCGCAGGCAAGGGGAAATTCAGGTTCTCTGATTCTTCTTTAGTTTGCATGTGCATGAAAAATCAGCCCTAATCTGGCTCTAGTTGTGGGAAGGAGTTTTTACCTGGGTGTTTAATTAGGAATAGTGAGATGAAATTAAGAGAAGGAAATTTTAGGATAGATGTAAGGAAAACCTCTGTCACAGCAAGACATTTCAGATTGTGAAATAGTCTTCTAAAGGAAAAGCTGGAAACTCCAGTATTTAGGACATTTAAGGTGACTGGACAACTATGTAGTGGAAATTATAACACAGGAAACAATCAAGCCATGTGGGCAGAAAGGTGTTATGCCTGAGCTCATTCTTGTACTCTCCATCTGCATTTCATTGCATGGAACTGCAGCAGTGCCATGCTGCAAGCTGAAGGCTACCCAGAATTATGACAACCCATAACAGTGTGAGCACACAAGCCTTTTGCAGCCATCAGGGAACCATTGCACAGCTGGGGACAGTGGGAATCCAAAGACACCCACCAAGCCGCTCCTCACGTTTCTTGCTTGATGTAGGGGAGCAGATCTGTGTCTCAACACTGCTAGAGCTTCACTTCTATAAATACATGTGTCTCCTTGCTGTCTCTTCCCACTGCTGTAAAAATGGTGGAAAACTAACGTTAAGGTACTTTGCTTGGAGCCAGTTCTATTCTGTGTGGGGATTATAGGTGGTGAAGGTTAACAGGAAATGTGTAAGTGTACAAAAGCTTAGTAGAACTGATGAAAACACCAGTGCTGCTGCCTCTGATTCTGACTCCTAAATGAACTTTCCCTAGAGCACTTCGTCTCAACAACAAAAATTTTGTTCCCCCCTTTTCCTGAACTGTAACTATTGTGGTTCTGAAAATACAAAAGGACAAGACTGAAATAACTGGATGGGGGCAGTCCCCGTCAGGCAGAAAGATAGGGCTTGTCTGTTGCTGTAAGCATGTTGTAAGCCTTCCCATTTTGTTTCCCAGCTCCTGTCAAAAACACAGAAATACAGGAGTCAACCTAGCACTTCACAGCAAATCATCAGTTGCACTGTATACCACAAAAATAACTGCTGTTCCTCTGCAAATTGTTTAACATTCATGGGTCATTGGTGAGTGAGTGGTTGTTTTTCTTCTGAATGTGCTCTGCAATATGTCAGTGGTTATCTAAATATGACCCCTAGTGTTCAACTTGCATGGCAATAATTTAAGAAAATTACTCTCCTTACTAGACTTCCCTAAAGAGGAGAGTCGTTTTTTCTGGTTATCCCACTATCTTACCTGAAAAAAAGGAAACTAAATTATTCCTGCTCAAAAAGTAAAATTTGTCAAAGGTGTGCTTTCAAAGCACAAAACACTGGAGACTCACTTGAGGATTTTAGAGACAGTTGTTACAGACAGGGAATAATCTACATTGAAAAATTGTATTCCCATCTGCATGGAAAAATATTGTTAATGGTAGAGCATCAGTGGAAGCAGTTATACACTTCTATGCATTGCATTTGAGGACAATGATGAAGACTGTATGGTACCATGGCTGTTACAAGATGGCTGCTGAGAAAGGACTCCCTCATAGTTGTTTCATCCTTGGTGCTGCCACTAATTGTCTGTATGTTTTTCATTAGGTCATTTAACCTCCGTGTTCTTGTTTTTGCATCTGGACAAAATGCACAGACACATTTTCTTGTATGAGGTTTGTGAGGTTTAACAATTGTCTGCAAAGTTGAATGAAATTTGGATAAAAAGCAAAATAAAATTGACTTGTGACCTGCTATTTTTTAATTATAGGAATAGGCTCAGAGCAAGTCTACATATATTCTGCTTGCTTTAAACAATCAGAGACACAACAAGGGGCTTTAGCCTGCAGAAGGGTGCAAGGCCGCTAGATAACACCGCGAGTTGCATGATGCTAAGGGAGGAATGGGAAAGGTGCAGTGCTTCAATGTCCAGGCTGCAGATGTCTAACACCTGCTCTGCTTTGAGCAAGGATTGAAGTAGCTAAACTTCTGCTTTATCGATGTTTCTTTCTTCCTGCTCTGATGCTTGCAATATTGCCACATGTTTTTTAGGACAAACACCAACAATATGGTCGAAATAGAGGTCACAGAAAGCTTAGAGAATCAGCAGTGCCAAACTGCTTTGCAATGCAGTCCTTTGCTGATTGTTTTACAGTGTGTGAGTCTGTGGATACAAGCAAACAGTTTATCACATCATGATAGAGAGCAATATGTATGACATGTATTGTGAAAACACGTAATTGAGCCTCCTGCTTCCTGATTGTGTTTGCTAGCACTGTGCACACAAGCGTCTTGCAAACTCTACTCCTTTGCATCTTGTTCAGATGTGGAATAGCTCCAGCAGGCTCATTTCTCATCTCATCTAAATGCCTTAAGCAGTAATGCATATCTTGGATGTGCTCTCAAAGCCCTGTGGTTTATTTGCTTGAGTATTGTTATCACCAGAATAATCGATGCCACTTCAGCTCGGACCTACAGATACCTTTCGCAGTATGCTGTTTCTTACAGTCTTGTAAGAAGCAGCACACTTGGTTGTTATGTAAATGTTTCTTTGTGCCTGTTGAAATTTGATCTCCCTGGTAGGAAAATATGCACCTCCCGGGGGCAGAAATCATATATTATTTTTAGTTTCAATGCTATACCCCTCTTAATGCTTTTGAGCTTAAAAATGGAGTGCTACCATTTCCTGGTGCTCCCATCTTACTTGCTTATGGCGGTGAGACGGGAATCAGATCCAAACTGTTACTTTGAAAAGTTGGTAGTGAATGTTTTAAGGGCTTTCTTCTTTACAGCTTTTTCCTTGATCCCTCCTGCCACAAATGGGGAGGGACCACAGGAGCATGCACATGCCTTGCACACAGATGTGAACCAGTTTGTGCTTACAGCCAGAGTGCACATGGTGTTCAAGGGTGGAGTTTATTTTTCCAGTCAACATAACCAGTGTCCTTTCTGTCTGAGGACTAAATTCATTCTGGGTGCACATAGTGTGAGAATCTTTTGCTTCCTTACAGCATTCAGCTCAAGGGTCAAATGCCTCAAACACCCTGTGGCATCAGAGTCAGAGAAGGAATTGCCACCAAAGACATCATTTATGATTTTCCCTGCAAGGAAACACTTTGCTGCAGGACCAGAACCAAGAGGTCATCAAGGAAGATAACCAACCCACCCTGATGATCCCTCCTGCCCTGACCTGACAAGATTCTAGTACAGATAGCGCTGGTGCCCCAGTGTGAGTGCAAGTGTGAAAGTGAAAATCAAGAAGGGCCGAAATTTGACTTTAGGAGTAGGCACAGCCCCACAGACAATGGGGGTGCATTGCCATCAATAGGACATCCAGGGTTCACTGTGCTAGGTGACGCTAAATGAAGGAGCATCATCTACAAGGAGTGCCAGCTCCAAGGCCAACTCTTACAGAGTCATGGGATTATGGCTGGGACCTATGGCTCAGATGAGTACTTCTAGGGAAACAGTCTGCTGCAGAAACACAAAATTATTTGGTCAAGCACAGGTTCTGACACTCTGCCATTGAAGGAAAACCTGCTGTGGGCTTCAAAGGGAGCAGTAAAAGGTCCCTCCTGTCTTTCTCTTGGTTTGGACAAGGATGATGAAAAACACTCAAAGCAGCAGCAAAATTAATACATTTGGATGTTATCGGCAGAATCTGCAGTTCTGTGCTCTGGCTCCCAGGCAGAGCAGCAGGAAGCCAGCAGGGGTTTTCTGCATGCCAAGCATTCCCAAACATTGTGGAAAAATTTTCCCATCCTTTCTTTCCCAAATCTGCCTGTTTTTCAAACAGTGATTGAGTGCTGGGAATATGTTTCTGAGTGCTTGGATGTGGGCAGACCTGTTTGTGCTGATGCACTTCAAGGTAAAAGAGATATATTTTTTTTTTTTCAGAGGATAAAAATGGCATACTTTCAGTTCTCGCCTTCTCAGTCCAGAACTTCTATTGCTGAGTGTTAAACAGACTGTGGGTGTATCTGTAACTACTGCAATTATTGCTGCATCTTTCCAAAAGGTCCTAGATCAGCTTTTCCCCCCGACAGAATAACTGGGGTTTTTTAATCTTTTCCAGTTTGCTATAAAGTGTAGAATTTGGGAAGGTTTTGAACACACCTGTGCTGCTCTCTTACTTGCCTGTGCCCTTGCTCACGTGATGAGTTGCTGTGAGTTTCTTGCCTCACCAAGTCACAGGCAGTCCAGTCATAGCATTCACATTATGTTTACCCTTGTCAGTGCCTGATAATGGCAATAGCTGTGACTCCACACGTTTTCAGTGTAGGGTGGAAAATGTTATAACAGAAACAGGTCATATAACATCACACATTGGCACTGCAAAGCCATGCTTTCTCTTGTCCAATGACTGGAAGTGCCTGTAACATTTACCAAAATTTTGTTTCTGTCATCACGTATCTGGTGAGAATCTGGTGAAGTTATACCTCCATCATTGGAGGGGATGTGAGGTCTGTGGGCTGTCTCAACAATCTGCTGCCCACAGCAATCTCCCTGTCCCTGAGAATCTTCAGCACACTGAAAAATGAAAAGGCTCTGTTCATGCACTAAATTTTGAGGACTGAAGATAAAAAATCCACTACAGATTGAATGGTTTAATGTTTAGAGGCAGACAAAACACAAAAAATAAAGTTTGGTTTGATTTGTTTGCTTGCTTGCTTGCTTTCCTGCTGTAGTGCTTTCACACTCCCAGAGGTTGTAATACAACTCCTGAAATCTGCACTTTGGCCCTGCAGTTAGAAGAAGGAAAAGATAAGTTGAGTGCATGGATTTTTTTTATTTTAAGTTTGATTGAAAGGCTCTGCTCATATAAATTAAGCTGTGCTGACTTACATCAGAATATTTGGCCCAACAACTTAGTATAAAATCACAGATGGCATATTATCTATGATCTGACAGTCATTTGCTATTCCATTATGGTGCAAACCTCAGTTCGTTAAATAAGACATAAAAACTGCATTTTTCTCAAGTTCCAGAAAAATGAACAGATGAATTCTGAAAATAATGACTGCAAAGACGAAGTGGTTATGTTCAGCATTAATAATAATAAAAAAGAATTTGCAGCCTAAGCAGAGCTTCTGTATGTCTTTCTGCTAGAGACTGATGGCACAGATAAAACCTAATGTCACAGAGAACAGGATTTCCTTGAGCAATACAAATGAGAAAGACGTGTTATCAGAGCAGCATTGCATTCAGTCAGAAGGTCAATTTCAGTGTAATGCTTTCCATTGAACAAGATCAGAAGTTATATAGTCCTGAGCCTGTACATTTCACAAGCAACGCAGAACTTCACTGGCGTGCATTACCTATGCCTGTGTATAGTGTACAGCCTGAAAACAGGACAAACGCAGACCTTAGGAGTCTGAGGGCATTGTGGTAAAGCTTCTGAGATGGTGTCAGACCTGGCTCTGAGCCCAGCAGGTACCTGGATATAAAAGTGGTGGAGATGCAACTCCATAGAGGGACTCAAAAAAGGAAAAAAGAGGGAAAGGAGCTGAGGCACTCATTAAACTCCAAAGCAGCCATGTTTCCCATCAGGTCACAACATGAGATAAGCAGAGGTAGAAGAAAAACAACCTCTGAGGAATCAGAGGCTACTGCTGCTCCTGTTCCAGGTCCCAGCAGTGGTGGTACTGGCCATAAGTGTTATCAGGCAGGACACAATAAAGTTCCCCTTTCTCATCTGGATGTTAAAGAACACTTTGGTCAAAGAAATCTCTGCACAGAACTGCAAAAACAAGTTAAGATGAGCGTAGAGGAAAATGAATGTTTTCCCTCTCAGATTAAAATATGAGAGATCAAAAGGACAAAAAAAAGTTACTTTGCTGAGAGCACCTCAGATCACACATGCTTCTGTTAACTGGAGCATATTTAGCATAATCCCATGTAAGTCATCTCTTTTCCCAGATTTACTGCTTTGTAACCAAGAGAGGGGAAATTTTCCATGTTCCTTTTGCTTCTGTGTTCTTCTCTTATTTTTTTTATGACTCTCTGCTGTTCTCTTCAGTTTTGCTTGACCTTAATTGAATCCTTTGAGCCTCTTCAGGCCCATATTAAGACAGAATACTCCCAGTACAAAAACTGAGATCTCATTCACAGTGTGACAGAACCAGTGCTTGCTGAGAGAAGCATCTTCATCTTCCAGACCAGGTCTCCTGTAAACACAAAATATGACAGGCCTGAAATCATCCATCAAAAAACCTAAGTGTGAACACCATAAAATCAGCCACATGAGGAAATATGTACCTGTACCTGGGTGTGCACATGTACATTTTAGACCAACGGAGAATTACCAGATTCAAAGCTGATCATTTTATTGGTATGATTATTGAACCTGTTTCATTGCTTCTTATTGCTCTGAGAAAAGCACTGTATCTCAAGCTCAACTCATAGAGGTAAATAATTCAGTGTCAATGGCATTTTTCAATACTAGACATACATTGTCATTTTGTTATTTCATTATCACTTTTTCCCCTTTTCTGTTTTTTTTTTTTTTAAATAAGAATGTTAGGAAATATCTAAGGGAAACATTTCATTTTTTTTCTTGATTAACAAAATTACCATAATCTAGCTTTGCAGCCAAGAAGAAGGACTGTATTGATTGCCATACGCGCTGCACTGGGCCAAGTCTGAAAGTCAGTCCTTTAGTATTCAGTGCTTAACATTCAGTTTTACAGTAAATCTGATGTTTTTTAAGAAAAGACCTGATGGATTATTTTTCATTCATCTTGAGTGAGATGCAGAGCTGGTGGCACCTTCGAGGAGCATGGGGGTGGGTGAATACATATCTTCCCTTCCACCCCTTCCCTTACAGATACCCACCTCTGACTTTTACATGAAATTTTCTTTAAAAATATCTTTGGAACAGCAAGGTACAAAACCACAGGGGGAAGTCTTGCAATACTTTCTTGAGAATAGCTGCATCTGATTTCCTCTGTGCTTGCCTGGGAAAGGTATCTAGAAAGACCTTCAGAAGGCAGTCTCCTCAAGCTCTCACAATCTGAATGTTCTCTGTCTCATGATTCATTATTTTCTTTCTGTAACTTCTTGGTAGGTTGGTTGGTTGGGGTTTTTTTGGTTTGACTTTTCTCATGCAAAGCACTCCAAGGGATCAAGTTCTGAAAATGTGCTTAGTGGTTATAAGAAAAGCAAGAGCCCAAGTGTCCATGTTCTGCTTCCCAGTCAGGAACTGACTCAGCTGATTCATGTCACTCCTCATGCTTCATTTTCTTCCTTATACCACAAAATTACTTACTTCCAGACCGTTGTCTTAATGCTTAGTGCATGAAGCCCTCAAAATCATCAAATGAAGGGCATTAAGTAAATGCAACGTGTTACTGATGTTCTCCTTACTTATTATTCATCATAACTGAGAATAGAATGAAAGCCAAACGTTAGGATTAAACTGTGTTGCTAAAAGTAGCCAAGAAGTGTATTTCTAAACCCATAATTTCAAGGTTATCTATTTTCCTTTAATACAAAGAAGAGATTTGACCTGCAAAAATTGGGGCCTGACTCAGTCAACCCTCCTGCACGTAAATGCACTATGATGGGGTGGTTAACTAGAAGAGAAAGCAGTTGCCAAATAAAATCCTTAATATTTTCACCTGCCTGCAGCGAGGTTCTTATTTCAGCTACATTAATTTAAATATTCTGGTGTATATCATCTCTTTAAACCATACATACAATTGATGTTAATGAGACTTAAGATCTCACACCACAAAGATACTACAGGCTTTTAGCTTTGAGTCTGATGTTTCATATTGGTATGATTTCCACTTAAAAAGCAGCACACTATATCTTTAGTCCAAGTAGGCTGTTTGTGTAAGAACATCTTAACCAATTTTCATATATTTCACTGATTGCCAACCATCCTTCCTTTGGGTGTTTGATGAGGAGGTACTGCTAAACTCCTGCATGCTCGACATTAAATTATATGATGGAAATATCGAGAATGGAAATGATCCCATTTAGATTAAATAACATCACTGCTTTGAAAAGTTATCCAGATTTGACAGATTAGAATAACAATTTCACTTAAGCTCTTATAATTTAGAAGGTGAGATGACAGGAATTCTGAAGCTTACTGTATGTGTACTAAGGCTGTCCTGATGCCTTTTAATCTATCAGTTTAGTGATACCAATTACTGAAAAAAAGTAATAAGGTTGATTGATTAATATGATGGGGACATGACCTTGAGCTGAATGGAACAGGTGAGTAGACTTAGACTGGGTTCTTAGCAGGGCCTTTGCACTGAGATGGCATTTGGAATCTGATACTTTAGACCCTTTGTCCCTGAGAACATTGGAAAAGGGCTTGCCACGTTCTTGGAAAAAGTCTTGGAGACAAGTGGCCCAGAAACAGACATATTATCTTGTGAGGACTTTTTCTAGAGAAGTTGCCTAAAACTATTTTCCATCTGTATTATCTGTATTATTAGCTTCAGATGAAGGTGGGGACTTTGCATGTCTTCTTTGTCCTCTTCATATGTAGGGAAAATTTGTATCCAACTGCAAGTCTACATTGAAACTTTTACAATTATGTCTTCATTTTGAAGCAGCTGTGACTGAAGGAAAGACCAGAGAGTGAGATTGAGCTGTATAAAGGGTTTCCCAAGTTCAGGAACCCATCCAGCAGCCCCCAGGCCTCATTACAACTCTGAAGCCCTTGGACAACAAACAGGGGCATGGCAGGGCAGTGGGGGCACGGCAGGGCAGTTTGCACAGTAGTTCCTGCAGCAGGGCGAGCAGGAAGGACAACTCTCTGACCATCTGAGAGCAGCCAGTAGAGTCAGGAAACAGACCCAGTAGCTGGTACGGAAGAGCAGAGAGATCCTTTCAACTCCAGTCTTTTTAGCATACTAGATTAAGCTTCCTCAGATATGGTATTGACATGCCCTGGAGCTCGATCCCATGTAGCTGTGAGGGTCACTGAACCAGCCATGTCAGAGGCCTCCAGCCAGCAAGACCTACTGATGGCAGACGCAGCTCTCCAGGTCACAGGCTTCTGGGAGTGCCTGATGCCCCTCCGTGAGGCTGGGGCAGAAATTGTGCTGTGGTTGAGGAACTGTGTCACCAGGCTAAGGAGCTACAGCAAGAAGTGAACAGGCTACATGGTATTCAAGTGAATGAGCAAGAGATTGACCAGTTATTTCCAGAGAGGCTACAGCCTCAAGATTCTCAGGAGTCTTGAACCTCCATTGTAGTGGAGAAGCAGGCGGACTCAGAACCCTGCAGGGGAATTAGTCAAAGGACTGTTAGCCGTGGGTTGGTTAAAGATGAAGGATGGAAGCAGGTCACAGTACATACCAGGAGGAAGGTTCCTCCCCCTTCCCAGAATTTGACAAAGAGGACTTGTACCTTCCACAACAGGTATGAGGCTCTGGAACTTTAAGGCCAGACAGCTGATGAGATGAGTGATGGTCCATCTGGAATAGTGGAGCCTACTGAAATAACACCAACTGTTATCACGCATCACGATCTCCTTCGTTAACAGGAAAAGAAAGGTAGTTTTAATAAGAGACTCCTTTCTACGGGGAACAGAGGGCCCAACATGCAGTCTCTCAACTCACAGGGAAGTCTGCTGTCTCCCAGGGGCTCAGGTAAAGGACATCACCGGAGAACTCTCCAGCCTAGTAAGGCCCTCTGATTACCATCTGCTATTGCTTCTTCAAACTGGAAGTGACGAAATTATAAAGAGAAATCTGATGACAAAGTAAAGAGACTTCAGGGCCCTGGGAAATTGGTAGAGGGATCAGGAGCATAAGGGATTTCCTCAATTTTTCCAGTAACAACAAATAATATTGCTAGGAATAGGCAGATCCATGAAGTCAATGTATGGCTCCAAGATTGGTGTCAGGGGAAATAGTTTGGGTTTGTTTGCCATGGGACGACCTATGCAGTTGACACGCAAGGGCATGGACTCCACACAAGATGGAGAAGTGCAAAGCCGTTTATTGTGCAGTGAATTTGTCTTAAATACTAGAGTACAAACAGGATATAACGTCATGTAATCAGGAAGGATGTCCACCACAGTGTTCCCAATCACCTAAGCCGTTGCACCAATATTGCCTAATATGGTAATCAATAAACAATACCCTATAAGGCTACAAACTACAATTGTCACCTCTTATAGGTGCAACACTGTCCATGGACCCCCAAGCCCCTTTCAGCCCATCCCTGGCAACCTGGATGTGCTCCCAGGGTCACCTCTGGGCCCGGGAAAGAGGCTGTCTGTCCGGCCCACAGGGCCTATTTCTCTTCCAGCACATAGTGCACCCCAACAATCTACTCAACACCTGGTCCCAGATGGGACACGCCTCTCTCAGATGGGAAAAATAGTTGTAGCACGGGAGCTAGTGGGGCTTTTTGACAGAACTTTAAACCAGCTTGTAAGAGGGGAAGTGGCAAAACCACTGATGAATGATGGGATGGTGCGCCAAAACTTGAGGAAATGAGCAGCAATGAGATGTTTTAACATGTTCACTAGGCATTGGCTACAATGTACCATACTTGAAATGTTTCCACACTAACGCACAGAGAATCAGGAACAAGCAAGAGGAGCTCAAAGCTCAAAGCTTTGGCCCAGTCCCAGAGATTTGACATCATTGCCATAAATGAAACCTGGTGGGATGAGTGTCTGGAGTGCTCTGATGGACGACTTCAGGAGGCTCCTCAGGAGGGGTAGGCGGGGCAGGAGAGGCAGAGGGGCAGAGGGGTGCCAGTATACAGAAGGGTTAGAATGTATGGAGCTCACGGTCAGCAATGGCACAGTTGAGAGCCTCTGGGAAAGAATCAGGGGTCAAACAAACAGTGCAAGTTTGCAGACAGTACAAGACTGGGAGGAGCTGGTGACTCTCTCAAAGGCAGAGAGGCCCTGGAGAAAGAACTAGACAAATTGAAGGGCTGGGCAATCACGAATGGTATGAAGGTGAACAAGATTCTGCCCCTGGGTTCAGGCAGCCCTGGATGTGCAGACAGACTGGGGAATGAGATGCTCAAACTCAGTGCCACAGAAAGGAACCTGGGGGATCTGGTGAATGGCACGCTGAACATGAGTCAGCAGTGCCCTGGCAGCCAGGAGG